>VZTH01017365.1:0-170776 GCA_013397815.1 Aleadryas rufinucha | reverse complement strand
GGCGGGGACCCCTCGCCCGTCCCGCCGGAGCGGCCTCCGTGCGCTCCCCATAGAAACGCGTTTATTGCCGAGGCAGCGGGGCCGCGAGCAACGCCGAGCGTGTGCTCGCTTCCTCCTGCCGTGCCTGGGGACCGGAGAAGGGTCGTCCCTAGAGTAAGTGTCATGCACCCACGGCAGCAAGGGAAGAACAAAAGTATGAGCAGCAGAGGGGTTTTCCTCTTGGGGATGAAATCAGTGCCACTATACATTAAAAGCACTAAGAGTTGCATACTGATTTAGCTTGCTCTTGGTAGTCTGTTCAAGCTCTCAAATTTCCTTTGAGGTGAATTGAATGTCTTCATGTACACCGTTTTTCATCCATCTTAGACAGTAATTGTTACCAAGGCTCTTCGGTGTCACTGAGATCTGTTCTCTACAAACCTGATGAACAGCGTGAGCATTTTATTTGCATACGAGGCGTTTCGTTGCAATATACCACTATTTGTACCTTCGTGCCAGTAAACAGCAAATTTTGACATGATCCAGTCAGACCAGTATAGCATCAAGAGTTAGACTAGCAAAACACACAAGCAAGATCTACAAAGTTAAATATAAACAAACTGGGATCTAGAAATTGTGGCTCTTTCAAGTCTGAAGTGTTTATGTGATCCCAAGCACACACTCCACACAACCAGTTGTTTCACCCAGCTCAGGAATGCAGTGCTCTTCCCACAGCCTGCTCTGGTGATTTTGCTATTACGACTCAAAATCAGATGGAGATGGTAAGAAGGCAAAGTCATCCCTTAAGCATCTAATAAGGATTCGTCACCACTATAACATGCAGCAGTCAGCTATCCCAAAATGCGTTCTCCAAGAGTGTGAGGCAGTCTTCAGCTGTTTACAAATCAAGACTGGAAAGTTTTGCACAGGTGTAAGGACACATGAATGCCATGACAAAGAGTTTATAAACCTGAATGTAAGGAGCCGGAAAAACAGCTCGTGAAAAAGAAAAAGTGTCTGAACTCAGATAGATTTGCACAAATCACAAAGCCAGGCTTTGACTTCATTTTACACTGGGAGGACCTGTTTTTTCCCAGGTATTATCCAAGTGGGCTGAATGCATCAGTACCACATTTAGAGGTGGAGCTGGAAACTGAGCGAGGGTGGCTGTGGGAAAAACATGTGAATGACTTCACAGGATCAGATGAAATACTGTCTGCCAGGGGTGGCTGGAGATCCCTAATCCACACTGCAGCTCAAAGCAGGACTACTCCCATCCCTGCATGGGGACAGCTGAGGCTTTGTCCCATTGTGTGTGAGCATCCTTCAGGAGCTGGGGTGTCATGAGCTCTCTAAATAGCCTTTCCCATTCTGCACTGGCCTGCTTGTGAGACCTCTGTGTGGCCCTTTGCTATGGTCAGCACACCAGCTGGACAAAGGGAGGTGGTATGACATGCAGACAAATGAGAAGAAGCAAACCCATCTGCAACTTTCAGCAGCAGAATCATAGACTCACAGATTTGGAATTGTTTAGGATGGAAAAGACCTTTAAGATCATCAAGCTCAGCCATCAAACTAACACTGTCAAGGCAACCACTAAGACACGTCCCTAAGTGGCACATCTACAAGTCTGTTAAATACCTCCAGGGAGGGGGATTCCATCACTTCCCTGGGCAGCCTTTTCCAACGCTTGACAACTCTTTCAGTGAAGAAATTTTTTCTAATCTCCAGTCTAAACCTCCCCTGGCACAACTTAGGACTATTTCCTCTTGTCCTATCACCTGTGACTTGTGAGAAGGGAACAACCCTCACCTGGCCACAATCTCCTTTCAGGTGGTTGTAGAGAGCAATAAAGTCCTTCCTGAGCTTCCTTTTCTCCAGGCTAACCCTCCCAGCTCCCTCAGCAGCTCCTCACAAGACTTGTGCTTCAGACCTATCACCATCTTCTTTGCCCTTGTCTGGATGTGCTCCAGCCCCTCAATCACCTCAATGTCTTTCTTGCAATGAAGGCCCCCAAACTGAATAGGATTCAAGGTGCAGCTGCACCAGTGCCAAGTACAGGAGGACGGTCACTGTCCTTGTCCGGCTGGCCACACTCTTTCTGCTGTAACTCCTTGCTGCCAGCCCCACCTGACCTGTGATGTTACAGCTGTGATTCATTGTTCTTGCAGATTTCCCTAGAGCTAATTATTGCCTTCACCCTCCTCCTTATCCTCATGCAAGAGCTGCCCAGCTTCACTCTCATGGTGGTTGAGGGTGCAGCTCACGTCGCTGACATCTCCAAGTCTGCCAGGTAGCTGCACTTGACCTGCACAGTCTGGGTCTCAGAGTCAGGCTGAGTTTAAGATGTAAATGATTAACATCATGGGCACAGGGATGTTAAAACTTCCGCTTAGAGAGAGGAGAAAGGTGTTAAACCATTCTTACCTGGGAAAGCACCCACTCTGTGCTGCCCTGTCCTCTGAAGGCACAATAGCAGAGGCTGGTGTGGTCCAGCAGCAGCTCAGGCTGGGGCTGCCAGCTCTTCCTGTGCCAATGGAGGCAAAACCATCAGCACAGCAGCCTGCCCTCCTCTTGCCAGCGAGTCAGGCAGGACTTCAGCCTGGGGTTCAGCCCGTCTGCCAGGTCTGATCACACCAGTTTCTAGCCCAGCACGTCAATATAAGCTGCATAGACCTAATCTTACATTAACACCATGTGCCATGAGGTGCTGTGAATGAAAACCCTGATCCAGTTTCACTTAGCAGGTGTGCAGCTGTGTGCAGGAAGGCAGCAGCCGTGTCACCTGCGTTTGTCCATCCGAGACTTTCAGGTGGCTCTTCAGCACCTTCCCCAAATCAGCTTTGTGGTTAGCAGAAGCCCTCATATGCAGAACCTCCTCTGAGATAGTTGTAAAAAACTTTACAATATATGCAGAACCAAGTGCTCCAAAATGGAAAGGTAAGCCTCTAAACGCGTAAGGTCATTTAAAAGTTGTGAGATCCAACAGGGCATCCTGTATAAACATTTTTCTTTATGTTCTTCCCTGCAACCTGTGGTCTGTGAATCAGCTCAGCAAGAAAATATGAAATCTGAGATTCTCATATACAGCTAGAACACCAAATGTTACATTACCTGTCGTAAACTCTGTAAAGGCTTGTGAAAATTATCTGGGAAAATACTGTATGCCTTCTAAGAAGCAACTGATTGTATGCAGTGAGGAGTAAAGAACTTCTCTTAAACAAAAAGTGATTTCAGATTTTATTAACGAAGTCCAATTGCCTTTTGATGTTTAAGGACTATTCTGTAACTGAAAAAGCAGGTTAGATTTCATTAAGTCCCTTGGCTCAGACTTGTTACTTATGGCAACACTGTAAACACTTGGCAGAGACTCTGAACTATAATACCAGGTTTATTAAAAAAAAGAGTTTGGTCACATACGAGAAAGCAGGGAGTCTGACAGGAAGTTCATGGGGAACCTACCACTGTTCTGCATAGCCTTTATCTTTTTTTTTTTTTAGTGTATGCTGAATAAAGATGTTAAAAAGCTTTTCATTTCCCATCCTTTGCCTATCTTACCTGTGAGTTAATGAGTCGAATTCTCAGTTTGAGAAGAAAATTTGCAATTGAAGATTGTGTAATAGTAGGAACAAAGCCATCAAATTCTACAGCTCAGCTTTGTGCCTGTCCATATGGAAGGTACCTTTTAGTTCCTGCTAAAATGGCAAGGGAAGCTGACACAAAGGAAGCTATTTCTGAAATTAAGGAAGATATTTATGCCATTGTAGCTAATTTACTTTGCCTTTATAAACAGAGCTCTCCATATGAACAGTCATTCTAGGAATGGATTTTTTTCTGGTCTTGTTTAAAATAGTTCCAGACCAATGGTGATCAGAAAAAAGTGTTGTCTATCTTGAAATAGGTGAAAATATCATGCATTTCAACCCAAACCTCAGAGAAGTGTAACTTCCTATCCAGCCATGCCTCAGCCATCCATGGCTGCTCTGACCAAAGAGCTACCAAAACAACTTTCTGCTGATCCTTTCTAGACCTCCCTCTGCCCACATTCCCAGAACATCCTTGTTGAATGCCCCAGGTCTGCAAGGTGTCTCTCTGCCCATGAGAAATAGTGTTTCGGGAAAGGTGGTGGGCACTTGGGTCCTGCCCCTGCACTACTGGCATAGTCCTTGAGTCTTTGCATGTGCTTCTGGCTTGTTAAAGGAGCTGCAGAGAATGTGAGGATCTCACTCAATTTTTAATCCTTTTTCTGAAGTCTTACAGGACGAGGACTGAAAATGGGTACTGTCTTACTCTATAGCTGAATGAGAAAAAAGGAGGAAAGTTAAAGTCTGCAACACAGGCAAGTAATCCATATTCTTATTTAACTCTCATATTTTACAGATACATTACAACCCGGCTTGAGTGGTCACTCAATTTCAAGGCAATAATCATGCCACTGTACGTCTCATCAACAATTTTTTTTCCTTGCTTAGCCCATATCTGAAATACCAAGGAGGGCCAGCCAGGAGAAAAGACTCATTAGCTCTCCCAGATGAATAGGTAAGTGAATATTTCATTTCCATTACCGTGTCTGAAAGCAGCTACCCCTTAGTCTGGCTCCTGTGCCCACACACATGTAAACAATGGGAGGGGTACCATGTAAAACAGACTTTCAAAGCAAAACACCAAAAAAGTCAAGAGAGAAAAAGACAGTCTAATTCAACCAAGTAAACAGGAGACACTGAGAAAATTGTATTGTAATAGGAGGATTAAGCAACTGGAGGAAGTAAGGTCATGTGCAAAAAACCCACAAAAAAAAAAAAAGTAAGCTATGAAATATAAGTGCTTTATGATTTCTTTAGAGGCAAGAGAGTGTACACTAAAATGCGTTTTCTACTTCTCCACCCAAAGTGTGATAGCTAGCAATGAATTAATTTATAAAATGTATATAATCAATAAAATGAATACTGGCTTAGAAATAGGAGTGTTGTGCCCCACTAGACCCATCTTCTTCTTCTTAGTCCCTTTCAGATGGTAAGACAGGAAGAGGGGTGATGGCTCTTGGCCCTTCCTCAGTATACCACTGAGCATATTTAGATCTCTGGATGTTGACCCGCCTCCCTCTGCTGTGTCTCCTCCTCCCGTGACTCCCAGAAATCCACCACGTAAGCCACACTGATGAACCACGTTTATTCACAACAACTGTTGCCACGTAATGGCAATAAATAGACTATGGAACTTGCTGGAAGGTCTTTATGTTCTGTGTATAAGTTTCATCACACAGTCCATGAAAAATGCCAGGAGTTACAGTGGCTTCTAACTTGGAAGGTGAATTTGTTTTATTTGCTTGCTATCAAGGTAAAGTTTGTTTGGACCAGCTTAGTAACAAAATGCACTTGGGTATTTTCAAGTCTGGGTCTTTTGGGGTGATGGGGTGGCATCACAGGGACAGCTTTCATGTGCTAGAGGTGTAGAGCTGAAGTCCTTCTAATTCTTCATCAGGGCAGCTGGTGTGGTGGGAGCAGGGTCGTGTGGGTCACTCTCAGTCCTCCCTCTGTTGGTTTTTCATTTTCTTTGGTAAATGTGGTTTAAGGTGTGATTTATTGAGAACATGTGTGCTTTATTTGACAGAGGCAGTGGGAAAGGCTGTTCTCCAGTCTTCAGGCTGGTTTTCTTACATTTAGTTTGGTTTTCTGTCGTTCTTTCATGCAGATGAAAGTTGGAAGAAAAGGAGAGTACTTATGTAAAACTCATTTGAATATTATGTACTCATGGAGCTGATTTCTTTCTGTTGCCATGAGCCTTTCATTCAAAATCTCCCCCCTTACTAGGGCAAAACTCTTCCTTGATTCAGAGAGGACTTGACACAGAAAAAGTTCCATCTAGTTTTTGGAAACTTGTTTGTTATTTTTTCCCTTTATTCTGCTTCTATTTTCCTTCTGTTTCTGATGGATGTGGGATGCAGTTGTCTCATCCATGTGACAGTATTGTGTAATTCTGCCCCTTTGAGCCTGACTTGCTCTCATTCATCTGTGACCAGCTGAATTCAGGACCTCCAGATTCCCTTCTGTGTGCTCCAGCACGCTATGAAGATTTGTTGCCCCAGTAGACACTGAACAAAGGTTGCAATGTTTACCAGCAAAGGGATCATTTTTCCAGCTCTGGATGTTGTGTGGCACCCTAAAGGCCAGAAAAAAGACCCAAGAAGCAAAGCTTTCACCTTGAGAGCATCTGAGCATCTCCTAGGAGCTTCCATCTCTTCAGAACCCACTCCCATAACATGAGTTTCATGGTTTCATTCTGTCTGATCTCCATGCAAAGGTAGAGATGCCAGCCTGGTTCCAGCAGGGCCTTAAACAATAACCCAGGAAACAGAGGGGGCAATTCTGTGTCAGGGCTTACTGCATGGAAGGAGAGAGGGACAACAAGCAGTGGCCTGGTGTGTCTCTGCTCTGTCTCTGCAGATGATGATGGTGGCAGTAGGGTCCCGTAGAGCTGTGTGAGCTGGTGAAGTTGTGCAGGATAAGAAGTAATCCAGGTGAACGCTGCTCAGGGGAGGCCATCTCTGCACAATGTTCAGCTTCAAGTCACCCTGGCTAGCCTGGTTACCTTCTTCTGCCTGAATTATCTTGGCTAGAGAAGCTTGTGGTACATTTATTGTGTACCCCAGAGACACAAGTCAAGGCCTCTGCAATAGTACTCACTGGCAAAGACTATTTCTGGACATAAGTACAAATATTTAATACGGGGTAAATTATAAATTAGCCTTCTCCAACACCAACCAGAAGTGAATGCTTCATATGAAAATGGAGATTGCCTGGTCTGCTTTTTACCTCATGGATATTAGGATTGGAAGCAGGGCAGCAGGTAATTATTAGTGTTCAAGCACTGCAGTTGCTGTATAAACAATGCTAACATTGCTGACTTTTATACACAGCTTTCCATCTGTAGATTTCAAATTTCTTGTATATTACAATTTTCTGTAATTTCCTGGCATAACCTGTCTGAAACAAAATCGACAAGCCCTGAAATAATATTTGATATTACAGAAAACAACTGGTATATTTTTGCAATAAAATGTTTGTGGAGGAATGAATTATGTGTGATCCATTCTGCGTACTTCACCATAGTAACAAAATGAATTGGTTTCTTAGAAGCCAGCAAGCAAGAAGGCTTCTTTTGAACTGCCTGACCTCTTTTACAGCACTGGAGATGTCAAATATTCTTCAGATGCAACATTCAGCTAAACTGCCTGTCCATGCAGCACCCTTCCAAAGCAATTCAACCTTTTCCTATTTGTTTGTTTCTGTTTGCAGTAGGGGTTTCAATTTTACATCCAATGTCAAGTCAGTTTGATTGTGAGAGATGTGAGAAGAGATTCCTTCCCAAACAATATTAGCTTTGAAAGTAACAGAAATATATAAATGCTTCAAATGGAGGGGCTGTACCCTGTAGCTGATAAATAAACTGATAATTTTTTGAGGTAGGAAATGAATGACTCCGATGCATAACTGGCCAGACAGAGGCTTTTGCAGTATGAGATGCACTCACTAACAATTCCAAGCTCTTTCAGAGCAGGCATTTTCAAACCTTACTTATATTTCACTGAATATTTAATGTCACAGTTCTGCCAGAAGCCTCTGAAAATAGGGAGAATTAAAAGGCATCAGTCATTCCTTAGCAGAAGGAAGCTGATGATTTAGAAAGTTTCTCTTTATCATGTTTCAAAGTGTGACCTTGAGGAGTGCTAGGAATGTCAGACATGCCTTGTGGTGCCTGTAGGGGCAGTTTAGAAGTCGTGGTTGGTGGTATTTCACCTGAGCACAGTTAACTGCAAGCATCTGTCAGGGTCTGTCAACCTCTAACCAGTATGTCCTTAAAGACTAATCACCTTAGAAGTCGTGTTAGAGAACACACAGTAGAGCCTTTCCTTACGTAGGTTTTGATGTCCTTCCTTTGCTGTGGTCAGCAGGGCCCTCAGTGTTGCAGATCAGCACTCCAGTCAGGGAGTGTTCTAGTGAGAGGTGGCTGGCTGCTTCCTTCTGATCTGTTCTTGTCCTCTTTTCCAAAGGCATTTTCCAAATCAAGCTCTGGATTTCAAACCCATCCTTTTAACAGAAAAATCTGGAATCTGGAGAGAAAACAAACAGCAATATCTTGTGGGTATGGGTTACCAAAAAGAACTTTCTGTGCTCAGCTTGTAGGTGTTGGTGTGTGCATGAGCATAGAAACGCAGGCTGAAGTGATAACTTGCCAGTGGTTCAGTATAGGGATTTCAGTAATGTTGCCTTTCTCCATGTCCAACTTCCCTCTGCATCACCCAGTCCCTCCTGTATCACAGAGATGGGTTGAGGGGATAAAAAAATGATGGATTTGTATGTAATTATGCATTGTTTTCCCCATTCTAATAGCCACTTTGCAAAAATGAACAACAGTTAAGGAGGAAGGCGAAAGTATGAGGCATCCTCACTTGGCAGATATTCTTAAGTTAGCTTTGATGGAAATATTTGTACTTTGCTTCTGAGAGAGGCTCAGGAATAAATCTATTTATGTTGTAACTCCCTTGACTTGAACTGGCAGATGATCATAGATACCACAGTACAAAATTCAGCTGGTGTAATTTGAAAATAAATTTTGGAGATTGAAAATACCCTTTAATTCTGCCCTTAGAAGAGCCCATTAATTCTGCCCTTAGAAGAGCCCAGAAAAGGCATTTGGTGCAATCTCCTACCTCTCAAAATCAACACAGTTGCAAGTGATGGGTTTGAATGGAAGTCTCAACAGCAATATTTGTCTCCAGTACTACAGAACTGTTGAGATAAAAATCTGACAAATTTCCCAATTTTCTTAAGTTCTAATAAGGCTGCCAAAATGCACAAAACTTGAAAAATCAAGGATTTTCTTTCTCGTGTTTTTATACAAGTCAATGGCTTATCCCATTTGATCCGAAAGAACTTTTATGGGAGCATTTTGAGATTCCAGGATGAGGTAAAAGTGTGACCACATGTAGTCATGCTGGAGAGCTCTGCCTTTTGTATTCAGTGATTTTTACTAGCATTTACAAATCTTGGTGTATTTTATTGTACAATTGATTTTAAAATATGTGTATGTCCAGGAGCTCTATCCTGTGATCATTGGTGAGAAACATCCCTGAAGTGTTTGATGAAGAGGCAAAGCGTTCAGGGCTCTTCATACACATAGTTAATTTTCTTCTTAAGAAGAAAACACCAGGCCTTAAGGGGTTTTTAAATGCACTGGGGACAAGAAAGACAAAAACCAATGGCCAGAAGCCGAAGCCAAGATGAATCCAAATGAGGAGATTTTAATAGTGAGTCAGTCATCCAGAGAAATGACGATTTGCCAACTCTTAATGTCTTCAGAGAGTGTGCCTTTCTAGAAGATGTGCCATACTAACAGTACAATTTATTCAAAAGTGGGTTAATTGTTTGAAATATAATGACTTGTAAAATAAAAGCTGTATCAGAGAATCTGCCTAATGGTCCTTTGCCTTTAGTTTTGCGAGGTTTATCTTAAAAGGATATTGCTTTTCTTTTCATTTTTCCAGCTCTTGCACAGAGTATGTCAAAGAATTTTAATTCCATTCCTTACAGATTTCTACCTGGAAAATGAAGCCACTGAGCAAAGCAAAAGTCGTAACAGCAACTGTGAAGTGACAACAGTTTGCAGTTAGTGCTCAGCCAGTGGGAACTAATTCACTCATTCACAAAGCTACAAAGCTGCCATCAGACGGCATTTTTTTTGTCGCTATCAAACAGATTGTGATTAGATCCACTAACAAAGGTGAATGGTTTGATAGTCATAATTTAATCCTCTTCTATCAATTCAGCAAGACAGCGTCTAAATCACACAGTCCATTTTTTGCAAGGTTATCCTGAATTTATAGTCAAAACCGTTGCCACAACATTTGAAAATACATATTGCTAGATGGTTGTTATAGCACAGTTCATACCCATGTGGGTACCTAACCTGAACGGCCTCTCTGCCAAAGGTGTGTGTAAAATTGTCTGTGTATGTACCTGTACCTACACATGTATGGAATTAATAAATATGGGAGTGAACAGAAGAGTGTTGTTGGTGGAACATGAGCGTGTGGATGGCTGGTTTGTTCAGCACTGTTTCTGCTAGCCACACACATCTGTGCACAAGTCGCTGCTGCCTCCTGCTCCTCTTATGTAACGTCATGAAGACTCATAACATTGACGTGGTATCTGCAAAGAGAGGCTCAGGGAGTCAGTGGGTGCCCTGTTACCAGGTGATACTTGTCAAGAGCTTGTCTTCCCCATTCGGGTATGTTCTGAGAGTTAAAACACAAATAGTGACACACCTACAGAACGTTATCAGCATCATTCACTCAATTCAGAGCACCTGAATTTGAAAAGTCTGGATATTAGTTTGGCTTTGGCTGTGGCTTAGGGCATACATGATAGCATGTAAGTCACTTAATTTCTCTGAATTCATATTATCTTATTTATAGGACTGGATGCTCTTGGTTTAATATGCCCTACTTCTCCCAGCTCTTGTGAACTGCTACACTCGTGTCTTCATGTGGAGGTAGTTTCAGGAAAGCTATGTGGTTTCATTATTGCCTGCATAAACAGAAAGCAATGCCTGTATTTTGGCTGGTAAAAGTGAAGCAACAGTGATCAGGGGTTTTATTTGTGCATGTTTTAAGGTAGCATATCATATATCCACGTTCAATTCTTTTTTATATCTTCTTTTCGAGCATCTCAGTTGGTACTGCATGTGCTTAGCCTCTCTATGCTCACCAGGAATGGTTCCAAAGTTCTTAACCTAAGGCTGTCAGTGCAGGGAAATGGTGTTATCTCCCCAGATTATGGAAGGGGTTACAACTCAGTACCAGAAATTCTCAGATTTCTTCTCACTGCTGTTGCAAAAGATATTTACTTAAAAGTCCCTTTGCCTGCCAGGAAGAAAATTTGGGGGAGAGATGAAGTATGTTTTTGCTCCAGCAGTAGTGGAAGAAACCTAAGAAAACATGCTCCAGTTGTATCCTAGAGGTGAAAGGGCCAATAAAACAAACAAAGTAAGTAGTGCTTATTGCTTTGAGAAATCTCATCATTTCTGAGCTGATTACAAGAATTTTTCAACAGCTGCAGGCACAGGGATGCTCTGCCTTTCCTGAACAGCTGAACAGATGATATATCAGTTTTAAATCAGTTCCCAGCTGATAGGGAAAGGATTGCAATCTGCTTAATAGTGCCGTTGCTGCAGACAAGTAGACGTCATTTCTGAAGGAAAAATATTGTGAACCCTGCTATTTCCTGAGACCAAAGGAGACAGACAGACCTGCAGCCATCGGTTATATCTGGGAGCACCATGTCGTGTGTGCAGACCTCACCCCCCAACAGTGGCCTTGAGAGCACAACCACAGCCAGTGTCAGCTTTCACCTCATGCATTTTATGTGCTGTAGAAGCCACGGCTTTATTCCCGCCCTGGTCCTCAACTTCTGCCAGCGCCGCTTTCTCGGCAAGCTGGAGCAGCAGCACACAATGCACAATATAACACCTCTCTCCCTGTTTCTTCCCACAGACCAGCCATTGAGCACTGGTCAGGAGCCATTAGCACCCAGTTCAAACAATGTAAATTCTATGAGAACTCATTGTTTTTATAAAGATCGCATTCAATCTGTTGCCAAGCAGCCTACGCAAATATTTAAAGCCTGCCTCTTTCTTCACACAGTTTAAAAACAAAACAAAAATAACAAGAGCTTTTGCTTTATAAAGGCTGAGGTGGAATTAACCTCTTCCTGCACAAGTACCAGACACTGAGATGATGGAATTATTGACGTGTGCTTGCGTTCCATAGGGATCATGCTGGAGAGGACTTGACTTGGAGGCTGGCTGTGTGTTTACATATGTATTGTTATATATTTTGCCAGTACAAGATGGGTCTCTCCAAGTCCCTCTTTTCTTGAGAGGTAACATTTTACTGGCTAACCCTAATGTAACCACCTGATTTCTAAGGATCACCTCCTCATCCCAAATATCTCCAGGATCCAGGCCCACCTAGGACGAATAGCCACATTTGACCATGATTTTCTCTCTCTCCCTTCCTGCTATTGTTCATATCTAAACACATGCTCAGCTGCTTTGCTGAAATTGTCAGACAGGAACAATGTCCATTCTGTCAAAATGTTATAGGAGTATCAGCTCTAGATTTCTGTGTAGAAACTTGGAAGTAGACACACATTTAAAAATACTTGTTATTATTTTTACTCCTATCACACTTCAGTCTCACCAATATGAGTTATCCGGCTAGGTTTTTCTGTCTCTGGGAACAGTGTCCAGGCATGGAGCTGTCTAGTCAGGCAAGAATTATCATCAGTATCACAGTGGATAGACTTCGTGAAAAAACAGGCCACGTACAAATATAAGCAATGGCTGGAATCCCAGCGGCACTTTTCCATAGGAACAGGCCTTCATACAGTATGTGCCTTTGTGTGTGAACTGCAATACTCATGAGTCATTTCCCAGCCAAATGAAGCCTTTATCAGTGACTCCAGGGTCTGATTGCCAAGGAGACATCTATGATCTGTGAGGAGTCAGGATTATGAAGGTAATTAACGTGCCCCTAAGATCTGCCTCGGAAGTTTGCCATTCATTCATGCCACACATACCTATCCCATAAGAAAAAGACTGTTTTCAGGACATTTTCTGACCACCTCTTTCTTGCATTTGATTTCTGAGGTTCACTTATTATTCTGCTTTTTGAAACCAAAGTTTCATGTTCAGAGCAGAATCACATAAATGTGATCTGAGCTCCCTGAGGTCGCAAAATTTCATGATACATCTCATATAAGTTCCAAATAAATTCCTCCAAACTGATTTCAAAATTGCCTGAAACACCATTTAGTATGGCCTGACCTATTTTTGCTAGACAAACTTTAAAACTGGTTGAAAAGTATCCCCATTTTAGCAATGACCTTATTATTTATAACCAGGTCTTGATCCTATAATATCTATTAATTATAATAATTTTCCTTAAAATGTCATTTATCCACACGTTCATAAGGACATAAAATCCTGGAACCTGTCTAACTAAGGAAGAACTGAAAGACCTTATTGCGGTTTCTTATCGTGACTGTCTATAGAAATGCAAATACCTACAGCTAATGTGGCACAATGGGATTATCAAGTGGTAACATCAATTATATGCATAACTGTTTTCTGCATCGAGACATTAATGTGTAAAAGCACAAACAATTTTCAAGATTTATCTTACTTTTAAATGTATTTACCGACTGTGAGACCATGGACCAGTAGACAAGTTTTTCTTTTGTTGCCAGTTCGCTTCACCTGTGGTTCTCATGCATTTTCAATGAGATCTGCAGTACACACAAATGGAAAAGATCATTTAAGCTCAGGAGACGCAACTGAAAGTAACCAAGTAAGAGATATTTAGAATAATTTGGGTTGGAAGTGACCATTAAAGGTCGTCTAGTCCAAACTCTCTGCAACGAGCAGGGACAATTTCAACTAGATCAGGTTGCTCAGAGTCTAGTTCCAACCGGGCCTTGAATGTTTCCAGGAACAGAGCATCCACTCACCTCTCTGTGCCAGTGTTTCACCACACTCATTGTAAAAAATTTCTTCCTTATAACCAGTCTAAATCTACCTTCTTTTAGTTTGAAACCATTACTCCCTGTCCCATTGCAACAGGCCCTAATAAAAAGTTTGTGCCTCACCATACAGGTCCTTCCTGGCCTTCAAACCTGCAACTCCTTAGGAAATGGCTTGCACTGCAGTCGGGGGACTGAAGATGAATGCCTGTGTATCCGGTGGCCCATGTGCCGTCTGACCGTCACGGGCAACCCGAACCGCAGCGAAACAGCACATTTGAGTCCCGATGGCTGAAACAGAAAATCTCCTTTATTGGTCTCCGTGGCTCGGGGCCCCGCGGGGACCCTGCGCGGCCGCGCTGCCGCCTGCGGTGCGCGCACGGCGGGCAGCGCCGAGCCCTGGGCACCGCTGCCCTCTCCTGGCGCCTGCCCGCATCTCGGGATGAGCCGGGGGCCCGTGCGCGCTCTGGGGTGGGTGGCAGTGTGACAGCCGCACCGCAGGGCCACGCGGGGCAGAACAGAATGAGGCTTCCTGGATATAACCCAATTTACAGGTAACTACAAGGAATGGGTGAAAGACTGGCAATAAAGATGGTTTTAGTGCTTCCCTGCCTTAGGGGACCAGTCCCACCCATGCTCCCCTCCCTGCCTTCTTGCACTCCACCGGGGTGCCTGCAGCCTGCTGTCCTGCACCGAGGAAGGCAGTAAGTGGGAGAGCTTTTCATTAGTTAGAGCCCTTAATTTGGGGATTGTGTAAAGCTTTTTCCCATTCCTGTAGTTAACCTGAAACCTCTAACATGCATTGCCAGTCTCAGTGGAAAACAAGTCATATGTTGAGTGTTGCAATGTTCCACAGAGACACTGGGGAGAATTTGTCAGCCCTGGACCCCAGAGGTACACAGGGCCTTTTTATTATTTCAGCTTCGAGCACTCATTTGTGACTGAGTCAAGAGAGCATAAAACTGCCACGTTTTCCAGGCATTTTGCATAGGCACCTTTGCCTGTATGAGATGCAGGCAACCCAGAGCAGGGCGCTGCAGATCGGTCCCCTCTGCTCATCCTCTGAAGTGCAGGACTTCAATTTTTACCACATCTTTTGTACCGCATCTCTCCCTTTTCTCATCCGTCTCCATTCCTGGGGAACTTCTGAGGATACAAGAATGCTGCACACCTGCAAAACATTCGCTGACTTTCTCTCCAGCCAAGTCCATGTTCAAGGTTCCTCCCCTGACTGGGGCAACTTTCCCTTGCAATACAGGGAATAAAACAAAGACAGAGAGGAAAGTCCATCAAGCCTTTCTCTGGCCAGGGGTGGAATCACAGGAGCAGGAGCAGCCTGAGCATTTGAGAAAGATCAGAGGAGAAAGGGAGAAAAATTCCAAATGTGGTACATGGCTCTTGCGCGCACCACACAGCCTTAACCTGCTGAGTGGTAAAAGAAATGTTCTCCACTCCCTCTGTTTTTATTTTCCTTCTCAGGGAACTTTGCATAGCTGGAGGAGGAAAAGAAAAATAACTGTCTTAGATATTATTTCAGTACTTTAATTTCTGTTTCAAAGAATCCAATTTATTAGCAGCAGTACCTGAGATTATACTCGCCAAACAAATTCTTAAAGGAAGCCTCACCATCTAGGTGTATTTTTCATTATACAATAAACTCTGAACTCCACCAAAGGTGTTTTCTTGAAATGTTAAACTCAGTGCCTGACAATTATTGTCCAGTTCCATTTGGTGCCAGAAGTGCATTCAGTGGAGAAGTAATAAATCCTTTCATGCTGTTTAATAAAACGAGAAAATGTGTTGCTCACACTTGGATGCTAGACTTTATTACACAAACACAGCTAAAAAAATAAATGGAGTATTTCCTGTTTAGAAGTGCCTACAAGTCACATGGTGTTGATTTTCTCCAGGTGTTGCAACTCTAAATGAAATTTTCACTGAAGTTATTCTTAAAGAAGTGAGTTATTTCAAAATGCAATAATCAACATGTTGTTAAAGGTGCAAAAACCATTGTAAAAACCCCCAAAACATTCAGTGCGCTGTAATGAAATTAGACATGGAGCACTGCAGTTGCCAAATTATTCAAGATATTTGTGACACACTTTGCCATCCACTTGAGTGCTTTTCTGAGTTTCTACTGAGAGAAAAAAAAAGCAAGGAAAAATCTTATGAGGTCTGAGAAACACTTTCAACTTCTCAGTTGGTTTTGACTCTTTGTAGGGAGCTGGAGTTATCCTCCGCTCTGGTGGCCTGGTCTTGGTTAGAGGTGCCACTGCCATTGTAAAATAAATGCCTGATATAAATAAATATCTTCATCAAGGTGAAAGTGCTATGTGAAAAGTGCTCAATAAGCAGGATTGTCTGTTCCTTCATTCTCACTAATTTAAATGAAATAAAAAGTCAGCCACACATTGTCTTTCAATAGATGGAACCTTCAGTTTTGGATGTGTTCCATACTGCTCATGCTCATACAATCCATGTGAACCTCATCCAGTGACACTTTGAAGAACATGATGAATATCTGTCATGCACACCTCATTCCTCCTCTCTCTTGCCTTCCATTTACAGGCTTGTGTGGGCGAGTCTCTCCCCTTTGGGGATGTGGTGGGGGGCATTTAGAGGTGCTCAATAGTCTCTATTTCTATGGGAGACGTGGAGCAAGAAGCACTGAGCATTAGGATGGGTCTAACATCCTGCTGGAGTTTTTCCCACAGCTTCTGAACAACCACCAGAGTAGAGACTCCTGCCCAGAGTAGCTCTATGCACACTAAATTCCCTGTGCACCCGAGAAGGATGGATCTCACCCCAAAACTTCAGAGACATCTAGACAAATTCTGAGCCCCAACCATCTGTTATTCCCATCCATGATAATTTTTTGATATACTGTTATATGAACTTAGCATTGTCTCTTCTGTATTTAATAGCTGGAGTTGTATCTCTCTTCTGTTAATCTCTTGCTCACATCTTCCCCAGTTTAAAATGGCTGAGCACACTTACACCACTGGGGTTAATTACTCCTGTTGGTGTTTCTTAGAGAAAAAAGGAGATGTCTATCATTGGGTGGCTCACACCTTTTCTGTAGACTAACATTAACCTGAATATCCATAAGAGGCACTGACACTGCTCCTCTATAAATGTCAAAGAACAACAGCACCTTAGATATCATCCAAAAAGCTCTTGTACCTGAAAGAATGACTCAAAGAGCCACGATTTCATACATAACGAAACAAGTCAGAAGTGACTGCAAATACTTTCCAAATGATGTGAGCTTTTTAACAGGCCCTCAGGGCACATGGAGTTTCCTTACCAGCTTGACCAGCTGATGACTCTGCAGCCACCAGAAGAGGTGGGATCACCCTGTCCTCTCACCCCTTCATTTTGCAGGCCAGCACCCACAGTCATACGAGTCAAGGAACACACCCATCTGAAAATTATTGGGCTTTTTGGAGGATTGGTTTTTGTCTAGATCAGTTTGCTGATGCAGTTGGCCAAACAACGTGGTTGGTTGCTGTGCTGGGAGAGTGTGGTAGGGAAAAAGGGTGGGACATGCCTTTCTAATAACAGTGCAGTCATCAGATGGCTGGAAGGGCTTGTGAAACCATCTCAGGGTTTTGCAAGCCTAGTGTGGTGTGCATCTCCCTGGAGTCCTTTTCTCCCAGAGGCCCCAGTTCAACAGTTAAGTGCAGTTAAGTGACTGAATTTCAAGCTCATGAGTAGTTCCCAAGGTATTTCATATTTAATTTCAATTTAATTGTATTCTTAACTTAAATTTAATGATAAGCACAGATTTACTTGCATGTGCGGAGTTAGGCATGTGTTCATGTCCTTCTCAGGAGGAATGCATGTATGGAAAAAAGTAATTGATTTTTCCTAATAGGTGATTCCAGTTATGAATTTATTTGGCTCATTAGTTGAAAGCTGATTTATTCGCTCTTTACTGACAGCAGCAAATTTCCTTCCACCTGCGTGTAACTCCAGGACTCAGAACTTTCCACTTAACTTCCTCTGCAGATTTAGTCAAACTCTTTCTTATCAGAGTTGGTCTTACAAGAGGGTTTTTGTTGCTTAAAAATTTCCAAACTCAGCAGGATCAAATGTAGGCTTTTAAATCTGCATTTGAGCTCCTCCATACACTTTGGGGACTGTGAGCTTCCCATGTCATTTCCAATGAGAGATAAAAAAGAAACCCTCTGAGTCTCTCCCTGTGACTGTGGGGACCAGAAGGACCACTTTGCAGCAGTCCTTTTTCCTGACGGGCAGCGGGGTCATGGCACAATGCAGAGAACATCTCTGTAACCTTGTGAGGTCAGATGAGCAGAAGTGACGCAGGGAACAGTGATAAGAATAGAAAAAGAAAGGTGAAAATAGTTGGGATTTAAAAAGGGATTGCAAAGACACTCCAGGAATACTGAATATTGGTATTACACAATTAAGTGAAACCTTCTGCTGGTCTAAAATATATATTAAAAAAATTGGTCTGTCTGAGTTGAAGTGTGATGCCATGCTGCTTACATTATATATGAATAGTAATTGGAAACAGGACATCTGCAGAAATTAACCATTAACTGTTGAGCACTAAAATCTCTAATTGAGTTTGTAAGCCCTTAATGGCACAGTTAACCTTAAACATAGCTCAGTGCATGCACTACCTGGTTAACACTGGTTAATAACTCTAACAGCTGATAATATTTCACACCCATGAGAGCACCAGATTAGCAAGAGACTTGCTGGAATGAGCTCAGCTCGCCACTCTTTTGGACCACAGATATAACAGCTTAACCTTTTTCAGCTTAACCTTTCTGCTGCAACTGGTCTTTTTGGGTTTTCTTCCTCCCAGACCTGCGCGTGATGAGAGCACCCCTGCACGTGTGGCTTGGTGAACTGCAGATACTGCCGTGTCCTTGGAGCACTTTGAGGCATAGCAGCAGATGGAAGCTGCGTGGGTAGTGATGGATAAATCCACCTCAGGTGGGCTGGAAGACATGTCTATAGCTTGAAGTGTCCTTGAAAGGGAGTGACACTGTAAATTACACAAGAAGGGCAAATTCTACCCCAAAGTATCGATGGGAACTGGAGAGATCAAAGCTGTGAGGAACAGCCCACTACATGTTTGACTGGGGATTCATTCATAAATCTTAACCCCACATCCTTTACCATTAAACCCTGTGCCCAGGAAGCCCTAGGGCTGTGCAGCCCAGGCAGACCAGCTCGGGAAGGACAATTTCAAAATTGTGGGTGGTTTAAAGTGATTGGTGCAAGGGGCAGAGCTGACAAGCAGGTGGAAGAACTGTTGTTGAAAAAGCACATAATTCTTTGTCAGCAGTGAAAAGTAAAACTTGACAAGTGGATTCAAGGGTCTAGCACTGTCAGCTTTAGGCGTCCTAATTCAGAGGCTTGTAAACAAAAAATACTTTGTTACTGCCAACTTCCAGCATGTATCTAAGCAAATTAATTCTGTGGATGTTCTAGAAGAACTGTGTATATGTATATATATATACGTGTGTGTATATATAC
The DNA here is from genome assembly GCA_013397815.1 of Aleadryas rufinucha. Taxonomy (NCBI): domain Eukaryota; kingdom Metazoa; phylum Chordata; class Aves; order Passeriformes; genus Aleadryas; species Aleadryas rufinucha. The sequence goes on along the minus strand of VZTH01017365.1, from coordinate 151,703 downwards.
ATATCTGTCTATATACCTTTTTGTTTTTAAGAAGCAGAACCCCTAAATGTGAATTGAATACATTTTTTAAGAGACTCACAAATCTCAGCTGCAGACCTGTGTTATTCGTAGCACGAGTGTGTGCCACAGCTCCTCTGAGGCTGGCATTCACCTGGAGAAAACCAGCTGAGGTCTGCACCTTGGGTTGTCCTGAGGGCATCCCTGCAGAGCCCAGACAGAGCTGTCCAGTGCTGCCCTCGCCCACTGATGGTAGAGTGCGATGAGAAGAGTGTGTGCAGACCTGCCCCTCTGCAGCAGGGCGGGCTGGATTGCCAGCAGCAGGACGATGAGCAGCTGCGAGGCCAGCCTGGCCCTGTCCTGTCCTGTCCTGGCCCATCCTGTTCTTTGTGCTCCCCGGGCAGCAGTGCAGCTGCGGCACAGCCCGAGATCGCAGCTCTTTGCCTTTCGACGGCAACTGCTCTTTTATGGCTGTGACCTGCAGCATGTGACTGAAGCCAGGAAATGAACATCACCTTCTCTTCTCAATTTTACTTACTTGCCTTAAAAAATCGTGCTTGTTCTTACAAACCCTTCTTTTATATAATTTTCATTAACAGTACTTAACATGACAATGACTTTGACGATAATTGCCCATTTTTCTGGCTGCTTTTGTGGTACATGAAAATTCACAATAAGCAGGTACAGATTGAACCTTTGAGCTAGCAGATGTCTCAGAAAACAATTTTTCCTGTGCACTTATGATAGAAACTCTCTAGCATTTTTTGTACTTACCAAAAAGTTTTGCTGACCAAGATAAATAAAACAAAAACCACAGCTCCATGCAATGTGGGGTTTGGATTTAAAGTAAATCTTTCTCCCATGCAGAGATTTAGCCCCTCCGAGGCTGCTGTTTTGTCACCTTTTACAGCCTTGTCTCCTAGGCACCCTCAGAGTTTACTGCAGCAGCTGACATGGCTTCCTGTGGACTTTTGCCTACGCACTGCCCTTAGGTACCTGCAGGAGTTGATCACTTTGCAGCCATTACTCTTTTCCTATTTTCCCATGTGTTTTTATGGCAACTTGTGGTGATTTTCTAGACTAGCTGGGGTATCTGGGGCTTCTTTGTGCCTTTGTTAGATGTTTTGTTTTTCTTTCTTTTTCCCCAATGGCAGTTATTTTATTACATCCCAGCCTGTGTCTCCAGGCCTCACGCTCTGGGATTCTTGTTTGGTTTTCTCATGGAGCTGCCCTTTTCCCTTACCATTTCCCTGATGCCTTGTATTGCATTTTTATTACAGCAGAGGCTGTGTCTACAGGTCCTTCAGGCTATTTGTTCTGAGACTTTTATTGGATTCTCAATAAATATGTTTGCCATTGGGGGTCCTTAGCTGGTTTCCTTACCTATTTTTATTGAAGCTGTGCTTCCAGACAAAATGTTAACCAGCTATTTCAACAGCAATCTGGTTTCTCTTCTGAGCCCTTGCACAGTTTCTTACATGTTTGCATTGGCTGAGCTACATCTCCTGCTTTTTTTTGCTTTTTTTTTTTTTTGATGTTTCCCTCATGTTTAAGACCTTTTGTTGATGCAGTCTGGGTACTTTTCTGCAGCCGTCTCCATTTTACCTGGCAGCACAACTACACCTCTGTGGCAGGCAGCAGGTGGAATGAAAACGGTTCTCTGCAAAGCTGAGAAATCCTAGGCTTTGGGTAAACAAAGACAAGCAGGTCACATTCCTGCAAAAAGCTGCTCTTTGCTAAATTGACCCGATGGTTTTTGCTTGGATAATCTGTGTTTCACTGAGGTACATCAGGGTGCATCATCTTCATTAAGAGAGGTGGATTTGGTGTCTTACAGGATGGTGGATGTGTTGTCCTGGGGAAGGTCCTGTGAGGAAAGACTGACAAACCCTTGTGGGCATGTCACCAAAGTACTAAAACTGGAGGCTCCCAGTCATCTCTGCCATGAGGATTTTGATCCAAATTTTCACAGAAATTCTGATCTGACACTTGGTTTAGTCCCATTTCCATGGTTATTTGTGGTGTCAATATATATAAGTTAGGGGGCAGTGGCACTCCCTGGAGAGACTCTGTGGAAAAGCTGATGTGGCAGCCTAGATACACAGGGCAGGACTGGCAGCTTTTCCTCCCCAAAGGCAACAGCTGCACCCCTGTCCTAGTCCTTTCAGGAATGGGGTTGTGGTACAACTGTCTGGTGCTCACGTCACAGAAACCACTGCCAGGGCTGGTGGGTTACCCTGCACCCCATCAGCGTACTGAGCCTAGAGAGCAAAACACTGATGGATAATACTGGAGAGGGGAAAAAGTCCTCTCTCCAGCCTAAGCTTAAGCCTTCATCTTTTAAAGTAGGTTTTGTGCATTTCATTGGTTTTCTTTTTTTAACCTGGGTGAAAAGGCCTATGTGATCAATGTACATGTGTGTGTTTGTGAATCTCTAACTGCTCTTCTCATAGTAACTTTTGAACTTATGGACCAGTTTCAACCAGATTTGACTGAGAAGGAGAAGTCACAAACATAGGATGCTCCTGCAATTTCTGTCTTAAATAAACAGCCAGGTAGAGGAGAGAGCATCAGAGAATCCACACAGGAAAGAGCTATTCTAAATACTTTAACTGCAGGCAAAGTTTAGATCACTAACGCCGCTGGATCGTGGCTATGATGAGATAGCCACAACTCTCACAGAAGTCTCCCGCCAGGGGGAAGCTACTTCAGCTCAGGGGGCCAGCAGAGAGAGTGGCCACTCACCCAGCCCGGTGCTGTCGGCACACGGGCACGCTCACGCAGCCAGCAGCAGCAAACGATGANTACCCCACAGGATACAACAGATCACAGTTAGTGCTTTATTAGACATAAAAATCCACCAATCATTCAAGTTGTCTTTCCCGGATGAAGAACATATCCTGTGTGTAGTAAAAGGTAATTCTGTTTGAGCTTTTTCTGGTGCTATGGACATTCATAAAGTCTTCTCTCACAAACACATGCTGCAGCTTTAGCCTAATGCAGTTTTTAAAAGAGAATCAACTACAAGGTGCAAATTCATTTGAAATCAGGATCTGCTCCTTATGATACAGATAGACTTAGAGCTAGTTATAAAGCTGTTCTGTGGCATTTATTTTATCAGTACTCTAGAAAATATCGATATTTTCCATTTAATGTGACACACACATTAATAGCCTTATTTTTGAGAGGGAGTATTTGCAATTTGGGACCAGAAGATTTGTCTCAGAACAATAAGACATTGGTGGCAAAGAAATTAAGACAGTCCATATCAAACAAGTCTACTGTTTTACCTTGGAAGACCATTTCTCCTTCAGCATGAAGCTGTTTTCCAGGCATAGAGAAAGGTGGAACTATCTAATGCTATGCTACATTTTACCTCAGAAAAGGAAAACTGGGACACACTGAGACTGATACCCTTGACTTGTCTGGAGTCTACAGGTGATCTCACTGAACCATTCCCAGGTCAGCGGTGAGAGTGGAAAGACCCTGGGAGCCACATCCACCCAGACAAAGCTACTGGGACATTACTAGTAAGGAAGAAGCTCTTTAAAAAAACTCATTTATTTGCCTGTTTTGGACACGAAGTAAAACTTGAACTGAACAACATAAATGAAAACAGACACTGTAAATTCTTAATTCTTATCCACTGTATTCAGACCAACAGGGAGAACTTTGTGATGCGCTGTTGGACACTTGCTCGGCCCAATAAATCAGTGGTTCTTCAACATTTTGCCAGAAACCCTGATCCTGCAGAAGCCATGGGGATTGCCTTCTAATTCCTTCAACAGAGTCCGAAACCAGGTTTGTTTTGCCCATGGCTGGGGGAGATGCAGGCTGCAGTGCAGCAAAGGGGGCAGGAGGATTTGGCATCCAGGTGCTGCATCAGGCAGCATCCCCAGAGCACGAATGCATCCCCAGAGCACGAATGGCCTGTCTCCCTGGGGCGGCATTGGCTCCAAAGGGATGCTGGGCTCAGGAAAAGCTCTCCCACCCCAAAAACTGGATTTCTTGTGAAGGACCCATCACATCAACTTGTCATTCTGAGGCCCTTGAACTGTCAGGTAATCCCCTGCAAGGCAGCCCATGGCTTCTCCTTGTTCCTCTGTAAGTGGGGACAGCGACACAATCCTTGAAGGGGATCTTCTCTCAAGTATTCATTATTATTTCCAGGAACATAAAGAGCTAGGCCTGGGTCACTCCAGGTCCTGCAAAAGGACTTTCTGGCCCAATTTGCAATGAGAAGTTAAGAGCAGCCTTAATCATGCCAAAGCCAAATTATTTGCTGCTGAAGTGGACTGTTTGTCCACATCCAGCTTCATTTGTCCAGCGTGTTGAGCAACAGCCTTGACTTGTTCTAAAACATGCTCAGATTTCGAGTTCTTTCCATGTGTCAAAAGGATGGGTGGGAGTCGAGGCTTGATCTGGGAAGAGCCACAAACCTTAGCCTGGTGATGACACTGGACTTCTTAGGCCAACAGAAGCCTAAAACATCTAATGCGAGCACATGCAAAGGTTCAGCTTTCTTTGTGTCAGAATTTGGGGAAACCACAAAATGACAGTGATAACATGACTTTCTCTGGGAGCATGGACCTTGTGGGACAGCCATTAATGACCCTGGTGTGAATATGGGGCACTCAGTATTTCAGCACGCTGGAGAGGTGATTGTAACTCATGGTTCCCAGCAAGAAACATCTCTTTAAAAAATCAGAACATTTTCCTGCATTTCTTGGACTGTTTTATTGCAAACTCTGTTTCTTTTTTTATTTTCTTTTGTTGCAAACCTGCAATTGTCTGATAGAAAATGCACCACACATGGATGGTTGGTGTTCTATTCATGGGACTGAAATGCCTGAATGTTTTACAGCAACAATAAAAACCTGAGTACCATTATGACTGAATAAAATTTGGGACACAATAACAGTAGCAATTTTAATTTTTTCTTAAATGAAAGCAAGTAGCTATATTATTAAGGGCACAACTCCAGTTTATGAGTTATTTTGAGCAAACAAAAGGCTCACTCTCTTAGCCAAAATAGTGGATACTTGCTCAGTCTTAACAAAACTATAATCTTCTATTATTGTATCACTATCATGAAGCAAAGCCCTCAAATCCAGATTTTGACATCAGAAGCCAACATACTTACCTGAATTTGGGATTCTGAGATGCATTTATAGTACTACTTTTTGCAGTGACCATTCCCACTGCATGGTCATGTGCATGGATAACCTGTTGGGATGGTCCATGGCCTGGCTGCAGTTGATGCCAACCAGCACCTTGTAGCTGGGCTAGAGGGAGGGCTGGTCACAACTGTCCCCGAAGGCACTGGGGTGCAGCCACCCCATTTCAGATTGCTTCTAGCATTTGGGGGTTATTGTTTGTCAGGAATTATTGTTGTCTGACTTCAGCCTAAAGTTATTCCCTATCAAAGACCCAGGTTTTCATGCTATACAAGTTGTGTAGCTGTACAGCTGGCCAGGAGGACTTGAGCTATGATGAATTTTAAATTGACTTCTTGAAGTGCTTGTCCCAAAAGCTTACTTTCTTTTCACTGTTGATTTCTTGCAAAAAGACACTTCAGATGGTGTGAATTAGAATAGCTCCAGAGAGACTTAGGCTCAAAAACTATTGTTTCTTACCTTCACGGCCTCCATGAAATCAACAGCAAACCTCAAATGTATTTTAGTGAGAGAAGGAGCAAGCCTAACACTTTCCTAACTGGGGAACAGGAAAGCAATTCTCAAAGAACTCTGAGTTTTGCTTACTGAAGTAAATTTGACATGAACTACTGAATAAGCAGAGTCTTATGACTAAAGGCATCCTGAAATGTGATAAGGGAGACAGAAGAGAACTTACTGCTTTTCAAAAGAGCACACTGGAACTACACAAGCAGAAAATGTATTACTTGATAATGGACACGCTTTTTGGCAGGAATATCTCATGACTCTACAAGGTCATTTATGTTCTGCAATAGCTGCTTTATAATGAAGAGGGGAAAGAAAAGAGTAATTAGATCCCCATGCTTCAGGAGGCAACAGATCCCTCTTTACTGGCAGATTTCAGATTCTTTTATCCTCTTGTGAGTGCCTAAAATCCTTACATTTCTTTTATATTAAGATTCTTCTCCTCATCCCTTCCACCTTTTGTCTTACAGGGAAATGCACACAGAACTTTTATCTGAGCTAAGCAACTTGATTTCATTTTTTGTACTACTGACAGCTGTGCGTGACACTCCATGGTTTTGGAGTGCATGGAAAATGAGGACTCCATCCCACAGATTATCTGTGACACTCTCAAGAATTAAAGTAAACACTGTTTTGCTTTGCTATTTCAAACAAAGGAAGAAATAGCAGCTGGTTTTGGCTGGTTGAAGCAGAAGAGGTTTTTCACGAGGTAATGGAATTTAAACACAAATGTTTCAGGCTGTGGTATAAAAGGAGCAGAGGAAATGAAGTCTGCCACCTTCCCTTGGGAAGCATGCACAGCCTCGTGTGTGCATGCACACACATGTGCCCCAAAAGAGCTTCCCATAGCAACAGTGCAAATTAGAGATATAAACTAGGAACTCAATTGCATCCAAGGTCAGCACACTGGGCCTTCAAGGAAAGTCCTATCAGAAAAGGTCTCCAAACTAAAATAATTAAAAAATCAGATCATCTCTTATTCTGCAGATCATAGTCCATTCCCAGCTGCTCTCATCTGGCAGCCTTTTACTGAGTGCATGCCCAGGACTCTGGGATTACACCTGTCTGGAAGGGATCTGGGCTCCCAGGTGGGTGGCCCCAGTACATCGACCTCAGGGACTTCTCTGCTTGTGACACTGCCCGGCTTTTCTCACTGCTGCCTGCCCATCAGGCTCCTCACGGGTGAGATGTGACACAAACGGGGTTAAAACCACAAGAGATCTTTTTTCTGCCGGCTGCTGACACTCCTACCTGCACTCATCTGGGCGGAGAGTGAGCAGCGTGGCATGCATGTCTGGCTGTGATGTTTGTTAGATTTTAGATATACTTTAGGTGCCAGTAGGTAAGTTCTGGCTTTCTTCTCTCTCCAATATCAATGAATTTGCACAAAAGCAGGAGCTGTCTGTGCTCTGCCCCAACTCGTGTCCATTTTTATGGAACCCAGGTTTTTCCTCAATATAGGCAAATATATCCAGGGCAATGTGGTATCCAGACAGTGATAACATGAAACCTGTATTCATGGTAGCTACCTTGAGTTACCAACTTGATCCAACACAGCTCTCCAGGATGCTGACTTCCATTTTCAGAGGCTGGGAAGAAAGTGGTACCAAAGAAAATGCTTACATTTCTCCTTCCTTCTGCTTATCACAAATCTTTTCCTCTTGACCCTGTTTTTGTCATAATAAATTAAACCCTTTTTACTGTCCTGGAGGAATCACCCAGCAATGCTTACATTGGCCATTCTCCTCCTGCATGATCCATCTGCCAGCTCACAGGGTCATGCACTCTGCCATGTGAGGTGAGTATGGGAGCACTACCAGCACTACCAAACACACCACTAAATATTGTTGCACTGTGCCTGGTTCTTTCTAATTGCTGCATTTAGCTCTTCCCACAGCAAGACCAAGGTGATTGACTAGTGGTTAAAATGCTGTAAAAATAACTCGGACAAGGCGTGGCTTTTATCAAGGACATATATAAACCATTTATCACTGTCTGAAAGAACACTGCATACAAGAGCAGGAGCAGCTCTTCTCGAAGTTTGGCCCCAGGAAGACAGCTGTGGCTAAGATTGCTCATTCTGGGATGAAACCTTGTGTTTTGGGACTGCTCTGAAGTGAAAGGAGATACCCAGATTCCCCAGCTGCCCTTCCAGCACAGCAGGCAGGCACTAGCAGTGGCTAACTACTTTCATACAGAAATTTACCTTATTCTCCATCAAATCTTTCCCTCTAGCTTTCCTGAAGCTTTGCCAGGTGCCCTCTGGAGAGGACTGCACTGCTGGCAGGCAGCTGTGCTGCCCAGCACTGTCCGAGGTGGCTGGGGACAGCCCAGGAGGAAGAGACACAGCCTGTGGGTGCCCTGTGGCAATGGGCATGGCCAGAAGCCGATTCCTGTTGGTTCTGCCTTCAGCACAACATCAGCAGAACCACATGCTGGTGGTGTTGGAGGGGAAATGGATGTAACTGCTGGGAATAAGGATCCCTGGGTATGGGTTAGTTCTGCCAAACATCTGATGGAGACCAGACTCACAGGTTCCCTGCCAGCCTGCCTGCACACGGGGCTGGGGCCAGCTGCTGGTCAGCCTCTGGCTCCTCTGCAGGGGATTGGGCATTCCCCTGTGCCAGGAGCACTTTTTCCCCTGCCAGCTGCTGTAAGAGAGCTGGAGAGCCAAGCACAGCAAGAGAGTGACAACGTGGAAGAAGATCAGTTTGGAATTTCTTACCATAAGCAACGTGACTCTTGATTGGAAGTGTTATTAAACAGTATCTCTAGATGTGATTGTTAGCAGAAAGCATTTGGCTTTTCTGCTCAGCACTGAGGAAAGAAGCTGAGGTGTGGGCAGCAGATCCCTGGCATGGCTGTGCCCCTCCAGGCTGATGGCTGTGCTCAGACTGGATCCTCACTGCCTGAGATGCTGCCTTGCTGCCTCCTCTGCCTTTGGGAAACCCAGCATGGCTTCAGGGCATGGAGCCGGGGTGTGAATTTCATAAGATCCATAGGCAGGTCTGACTGCAGAGCCCTGTTTATCCCCTTTTTGCAGACCAGCCCCTGGAGGTCTCACCTCAGCTGTACGGGGTGGATGGGAGTTGGCACCAGCAACCCCCAGCAGCACCAGGATGCAGCTCCCACGCCCAGTGGGTCACATGGTTGTGCCTGAGACTGCTCCTTAACTCCAACCCTGCCTCTCGTGGGTCTCCTGCAAGTCAGGTACCCACAGCTGGTCATGGCAAACATCAAGTTTCCCCCAGTTCCTCTCCACTTACTTGAAGCCATATTCCCAAAGTGTGAAATTGCCATTGCACTGTGAAATGAAAGAAAGCCAAGGGGAGTTCTGGCAGTGATTTCCTGGCGAGAGTAAGGTTTGCCCCTGGTTCCCCCTGTGACCAGAAGACATCCATGACCCAGCCGGAAGCAGAACAGGAATCCCAGGCCTGTCCAGTGGCTACACGAAGGGTGTGTTGTGTCTTCAGGCTGTTCTCTCCGTGTCACCCTCCCACTGGACCAGCCTGTGCTCAGACTCATGTGTAGCCCTATCCTTCCTGCCCAATCCCATTCCCACTCCCACTCCCTGCCAGGTCCCTCCTCTTCCTCCTGGAACAGCATTTTCATCTGCATCTCACCCTGCTTTCCTCTTCTCTTTTTTAGAAAGCCACGATTTCATTTGTCATTTATGGTTTTCCTTTTCCATTCATAAATTATATTATCCTTTGCTTTTAACCTTACTGCTGCATCTTTCCTTATTCTCATTTTCTGGTTTAGCCTTGGACAATTTGGGTTTTGAATGATTTTTGGTTATCTTTGAATTTGATTTTAATTTTCTGGGACCAAATTACCACCCTGTGTAAATTAAGTGATAATGCCAAAGCAATCAGTCACATTTCTCACCATTATCCTGTTTTTTGAAGAGTAGCAAGAAGGGCTGAGATAGAGAGGAGCCTACACTGGTTTTACTTACTAATCTCTTGCATAGACAAGCCTGACACTACAGATTTTGCTGATCATGGGTATCATCATATATATATATACAGGCATGCAAAAAAAGCCTCTTGCACAGACATAATTCCACTAATAAAAGCACATTTCTGCCAACATCTTAGTTCTCTACTGGAAAAAGGAATTGTTGAAAAGATACAGTTTTGCTGGTGTGTACCAAGTCCTGTCACTGAATGTTTTGCTAGTATTGTATTAAAAAAAATACATTCAGCATTGTGGGCAAACTGCAAAATATTTTATCTGCTGTAGATGAGAAGGTGTGAGCAAGAAAGAAATACAATTGTCATTACTTCATCCCTAGTGAGCTGTGATAGTCAAGTTGAAAGCAGTAATGCAGCAGTATTAGCAGTATTTGGCTCACTCAGTCCCCAGGCAAGCACACTTGTCTTGCTTTGCACAGCTCAGGAGCTGTGGCTCCTTCTCCAGAGGCTGGAAGCTGCACTGGGAATGCTCAGCTCTTCCCCAGCCCTTTCTCAGTTCAGGCCCCACAGTGCCTGTGGGAGTCAGGCAAGGTGAGCGCGTTTGCCATCCTTTGAAAAAGAAGAAAAAGAAGGTGGTTGTGTTTTTCTTCACTTCTGCACTGGCTCAGAAGAAAGATATTTGAGGGCCTGATACATTAGGAGGAAAAAGTTGATGCTGGTTGCTACAAGTGCAAGGGGCTGCAGGGTGAAGGGCTCGGTGAAGTACATCTCATTGATTTCAGACTGATGGCAAGGTAAGCTTCTCCTCTGGAACCTTGCTTCTTCTCTTGCCTTCTTTCCTCTCCTCTCTGCTCCAACAGAGCCCCCAATTACTTCATGGAGGAGAACATTTTCTCCTTCAGCCAGAACTCTTGATCAGATGTCTACAGAAAACAATTTAGAAGTTTGCAGCATTTCCCTCTTCTGCACAGTACCACTTTATGCAGAAACACACGACCTGGTGCAGAATGAAAACCCTTCAGTGGGTACCAACATGACCTGCAGAGTAAATATGAACCCTGCCAGCTGCCATGGACCAAGTTCATTCCTGCTGCAGCTTCAGTGACATCCTTGGAATTACTCAGGGAGGAAATCTGATGGTTAAAGCCACATAACCAAATGGCTGTTCATGAGGATGTGTTACTAATTACAATTACTGAATGTTAACAGCACTACAGAAATATTGAGAGTGCCCTATATATAAAAATATTTTTGTAGCAACTGAAGTCATAAATGAATGTACTAATTTCAATTTAAAAGCAGAAGCCAAGGGTCTAAGTTTGCTGAGAGGCCTCTTGTGGTCTAACACAAATGAAGTAGGGGCTGCTGGCACTTGGAAAATAACAGATGAAGAAGAAAGGTAATTGCTAGTCCTGACCTGTCAGAGCTACTCCTTTGTACACCAAGTCCAACTTCCCCTTACACTTCCAAGTTATCTACAGCAAATTTTCTTCCAAACTAAACAAAATCAGAGGCTTTTAGGAACTTAGAAATGTCTGCTTAATTTCAGTGTCGATAAGCCCCTGCTCCAACTCATTCTTAATGTATCAAAATTAAATGTTTTAAACATATTTATCTAGTTGCTATGGCTTTGCCTAGTGTGTCAGACACTTTATCCATCAAATATGACAATTGAATAATATTTTTACTTTTAGATATGAATCACAGATCCTTCTCATCATACTATTCCCTTCCCCCCTTTCCCGAGTTTTGAACTCACTGGAAAATCTGTTCCATAATACAGTGGGTAAATGAATTACAGTCACAGATGGCCTCTGGAGATTTCATACATGCTGCAATTCATTTATTCAGGAATGGAGGAAAAAAAAGAGACCCTTGTCTTGTGAGGGTATTATCAGAGACGGCAGATCAGACACTGTAACGCTGCCTTGCACTCTGGATTTGACCTATTTCCTAAGCTTTTATGACTCTGCATTTACTATTCCTGGATTTGAAATTTTTTAAGGGGAACATCAAAATCCTCAATGAAAATGATTAAATGCGAGGAACTGTGGCCGTTACAAGTTACAATTTATTTTTACAGTCCTGAGTGAAACTATCCTGTTCTGTTGTACAGAGATGCTCAAGAACAGCAATCTTCAGCTCTGGCAATAATATTTCAGCAAAAAGAACTTAATGCACAGATGACTGTTGAGAATTAGTCAAACCTTGCAGTGGGCCTTGAGATCCTCATAAGGAAAATGCTAGACGAATAAGAAATATAATATAGAAAGCAGTATATAAAGTTACTGCTTGGGTGTCTTGTTCAGCGTAAGTCATAAAGCTTATTTGCCGGCAAGCATTAAGGTCAGGCCCCAAGACCCACTTTTGCCTCTGAATTCAGGCCAGCGATTATGGGAGAAAGGGATGGGGTGGTTGATGCATCAGCCATCGGGGAAAAATTAATCCTGCAATAAATGCAAAGAATTTGCCTCAAGAGTGGATCAGACAAACTCATTTCTGTTTGTGCAATGATATAAAAATACTACTATGTGGTCAAATGTAGCATGGTGATTTAATCATCTGCACTGAGACACAGCAATTCCATTGCAGGGTCAGGCTGCAACAGGCTGAAAGAAGGGACCATTTATCTTTTCTTGATATTTACTCTGCTCTCGTGAGACCCCACCTGGAGCCCTGTGTCCAGCTCTGGCACCCCAGGATGTGGACCTTCTGGAGTGAGTCCAGAGGAGGGACGCAAAGATGATCAGAGGGCTGGAGCACTTCTCCCATGAAGACAGGCTGAGAGAGTTAGGGTTGCTCAGCCTGGAGAAGAGAAGGCTCCAGGGAGACCTTTGGGCACTTCCCAGTATCTAAACGGGGCTTATAAAAAGAGGGAAAGGGACTTTTTATATGGATAGATAGCAATAGGATAAAAGGTAATGTTTTTAAACTGAATGAGGGTAGATTAGACATTAGGGAGAAATTCTTTACTCTGTGGGTGGTGAGGCACTGGAACAGGTTTCCAAGAGAAGTTGTAGATGCCCCCTCTCTGGAAGTGTTCAAGGCCAGACCAGATGGGGTTTTGAGCAACCTGGTCTAGTGGAAAGTGTGCCTGCACATGGCAGGAGCAGGGGTTGGATTGAGATGATCTTTAAAAGCCCCTTCCAACCCAAACCATCCTATGATTCTATGAGTATTTAGGTCTTTCTGAGGGACATTTCACACTTTCATCTCACCCTGCAATTAGGCCGCACAGCTGACACAGCCCACTGAGTGCTCTAATGAAGATATTTGTCCCAATGCCAGATAAACCAGCCAACACTGCCACTCAAGTGAAACAGCATCGGCCAAGAGGCCTCGCTCTGTGCCTGGCGATGCTTTGGGTTGGAAAGAAACCCCTCTAAACCTTCTTCCAGTATGTCCACAAGCCTAAGGGGAGATTGCACATCCCAGGGGGACTCCTGACCCCCTCTCCACCTCTGCCCTGGGGATGAAGGTCCCTGTGCGGAGCTGGGTCACCTACATCCCTCTGGGACAGAGACAGCACCTGCTGCTGGAGATGCAGAGTGCCCACAGGAATGCCTTCACTCATCTACCTCAGTGGGAGTTTAAGGAACCAGGAGGTTAAAATGTCAGCTGAATCCTCCCAGGGCTGCCGTCCCCCTCCTTGTAAAGAAGCAGCAATTTAACAGACTAGTTGCTCTAAGGTTTAATGGATGGCTCTGGCTGCAGTGCTTGGGGACCCTCTGACAGGGCGCTGTGAAAGGGCAAAGGGGGACTAATAGCTGCTGTGTTTTCCAGCAGCCCCAGCCAGAGATAGCTCTGTATATAGCTGACAAGCAGTCAACGTCTGCTCCCTGTCTCTGTTTGCACTTCATCGAGTTATCTCCTTGCAAGCAAAGAAATCCCAGCTGATTGAACAGCACATTCATCATCTGGATTTCCCCCATATCTTTTCCTGTATCAATGGTGCCATAAAAAGCCCACCAGAAAAGTCAACGGAAATCTGCTCTATCTTCCATTAAAAGCTTTTGCAGAGATCTGAAGTAAAGAAAAAAATCAAAACAAACCCCAAACTTTTTTCCTCCCTGAAATGTCAATCAAGGAACATTAAACAAAAAGATTAGTTCTGCTCTTATTTGTTTGTAAAACAAAAAGCATGAAATATTTAGCAGTATTGTAATGAAAAGCAGATGGGAATAATGCTGGCTTTCAAGGCCGCTGGTAACCACCTCCTTTTCATGCCGCAGCAGCAGCAGGACGAGGCAGGCAGCCCATTAGGACAATTTATGAACTGGACTTCCACAGAGGGAGTTCTAGCAAGAGGTCCACAGCTCGCACAGAGCAACCCTGATAACATCTGTTAGGGTTATTCATTGAAGAGGATTATATTACAATCCCTCTTAATACTACGAGTGCTACAGTAAAACCGGATGAGCCTTCAGTTTCATTTGCTCCAGCAATATGTGTTTATCAGAGCATTTTTTTGAAGTTGGAAACCTAGGCTGCATTCATGGTATGTCACAAAATGAAGTTTAGAAAGCTTGAAATATTAACCTAGAAAAAACCCTCTGTCCCTGCTTTTAATCTCTCATGGCTGTAGTGCTCAACTTCTATGTGCAGCATCAACACACCATCAGCCTTTTTCCATAGAAAGCCACTCCCCATTAAGTCTCCAGGGCTGAGATTGATTTTATTTAAATAGTTCTCACTCTCTAACCTTGCTCCATCCTTTATTTAAGACTTTGCTAATGATGTATTTTTTCCCCTTAATTTACCTAAGCATATAATGAACGCTCACATCCGAAATGACCTCATTATACCAGCAAGGACTTAGTGCGGATACGATTTAGTGCACAGACATAAGGCAGAGAACTCTCTAAATGGAGAGGTTTTAAACATTCTGTAAAATCCCTGTTGACTACAAGCCAGATTCTTACTGCTGTAAATTGACTTAGTTCCAACAGCTTCAATGAAGCTACACTGATTTACTCCACTTGAGGGTCTTACCCTATTATTCTTACTTATTGAACTTGCCACCTTTTGCTGCTACAACCTCAACTTCCATCCTCTAGCAGCAGGGTTGCTATCTAAAACAGGTGTTTCTCCAGTAATATATGACTTAGATTTATAACTGCCTGGAGTATTTCATTGTCCCCTAAAAGTGTTTATAATAATTCTTGTTGACTGTCCCAGCTCTCACCAATCACCTGTAGAGTTGTTTGCAGGCTGAACCTGGTCAACAAAATATCCATTCCCCATACAAGCATGAGCTGTTTTATCTGTTCATAGGCACTTTTCCTCCCTGCTGGACAAAGGTCTTTCGTGGTCTCTGTACAGTGTCTGGGACAAAATGAAGCCCCAAGGTTTTTGCTGGTTCCAGAAGAACAGGCCTGATAAACACAAAGCAGACTACTTTCTGGCTCCACAAAAAACAAACTGCAAGATGAAAAAATGCACTGCAAAGGAAAAAGAAAAACCTGTAAAAACAGAAATGTCTTTTGTGCAGCAATTGCAGCTCTAAGGGGAATGTGACTGTCCCACCATGAGAGTCTGCTCTTCCTACAGCCCTGGGCTTGTTTTACCTTATTCTCTCCTGGGAGGGATTCGGGCTGCTGCTCTGACCTTGACACAGCTATGATCAGCTGAAGTGTCTGCATTTGTACTTTTGGGGGCTTAGCAGGAGACAGCTCATAGGAAGGCACAAGATCACATGGTCCAAATACCTGGGAGAAGTCAAAGACATGCATAAAGCCCAATGTGTTCATAAAAGCAACAGGGAACCTAACCCACAGGTTCACCAAAAAATTGTAGTGGTTTTCTACTTGTCCAGAAATAACTGCCTGTGGAGCCCTTTGATATCAGGGATACTGGCAGACTTTGTCTCATACAGACTCAGGAAAGAAATCAGCCATTACCTGGATGCTAATGAGAGTTGTGCATCCACACACACGCTGCAGTGACTGCACTTCAGAGAGATCAGCAGTGGTTACACCAATAAACTGCTTGCTCACTACATGTGATTGGTGTTAACTTCCAACATGAGGTTCTCAAAAAAACTCCCCATTGTCTTACCAGCTTTGGGATTGAGGAGAACCCCACAGAGAGGGGGCCAATGCCATAAGAAATCATACTGAATCATAATATGATTTAGCAAATTCACATTTTCTTCAGGTCCAGTAGAATTCTATTTAAATAACTTACAGAAAAGCTGACATTTTCCATTAAATCTCAAAGGACTAGAATGAAGTAGCTACATTTAGCACAGCCATCTTCCAGTGATACCTGAGCAGAGAGGCAGGCAGCAGCAAATTTTATTCTTGCTTCACTTGTTCTGTTTTTTTCTAGGTCAGCCCAAATACTCTGATGGTAAGAAACAAGCACAGCAAAAATGTGCAACCACCACCCAAAATAATCTAAAAGTCCTTAAAAAGAAATGCATATGTGTTTATTTACTGCATTATAACTGCAACATCGAATACAACTATATTTTGATTTCAAAAAAGGACACATGCAATAAAATATTCTGATTTTATAATCCAATTCAACACAGTTCATTGGTAACAGTGGAGCATCACAGAATAGTCACAAGGCAAGGGCTTGGGGTGATGAATTTCCAGTCTCTTGATCCTACTTGCAAACAGCAAAGTCACATCATATTTTATTTGTCATCAAGGGATAAACTTTTGGAATAATGTGGCTGGATCACAGAAGGTTCCAGCTGCCCCTTAACTCCCAGGTGAGTCTTTAAGAATCAGATTTTTTTATTTGAGAAAATATGCTTTGACAAGGATGAGGAACAGACAGTATTTTCCAAGCAGAGAGCAAAAATCCTTCCATGTTACACCACAGCTGAGGTACAAAACAAGGGCCTCTGCTTCACAGGTGCAAAGAAGCCAAGGCTGTGAGTTACTTTAATTATTGCTCTGAAGAATGAAATCAGGCCATTTTCTGCAATATTTCACTGCAGCTTTCTATTATGTTCATCTGCTCATGGGGCTTCAATCAATTTAATCTGGCATTTCAGCTATGGAATAAATCCACAATACACAGGAGTCCACAGCTCAGAAAAGAACACAAAAAGTTGTCCTGAAATACCCAAAACATAGCCTACTTAAAAGGCCCTGTTCTTCATTAGAAAAGGTCCTTATTCTATCATAGCTATTCACGCACCACAGGTTCTTATTTTTAATATTTCCCACGAAGTTGCATGGGACTAATTTTGAAATTAGGTTCTAAACAGTGTGAAAAAACTAGAGACTCAGGGCCCAAAATGGTACAATTTCCAGCAAAAAATCTGCTGACTTTCAGTTGGGACTTTTTAGGAAGTGTGACATAACACTGTCCAGCCTTTCAAAACAATGACCTGGTTTCTTTCTGTACATCTTGCATGGCATAACACTAAGGATGACTTACTCTAACAATTTACATAAAAAATAAAATCAGTCTTTTTATGCAGCTGCATTTTTATAGAATTTCACAGAGTCAGTATACAGAAGCTTACAGCTGTATGAGCTAATTCTAGCAAATAGGAGGATTTATCTATGAAAACAAAGAGTTCCAAAAGTACATGGAAATCTGTAGAGCAAAATATATATCTCTATATAATTTCCCAACACAAGCAATAGGCAGTTTAGAAAAATATGGTCGTTACAGTCTTTCTGAACCAGAAAAGAAAGGATTTAAAAAATAAGTTCAGCTTTTCACAAAGCCATATTTTTAATAAGAAAATAGAGTGGTCCGCATTTCCCTGAATAAGCCTGAAAGGTTAAAGAAAGGTCCAAGCAAGACAAGGAGTCTGACTTGGACTTGATATCAGCTGTGATAACATGCACATGTACAGAGACAGCTGCTTGGCTCCAGTATTGTTTACCTTAGAAACGAGCCTAATTTATCACAATTGTATTTAAAAATCATAAATAACATGACAAAAGTGGAACTGGTCCCTGCAAGGCAAATAATTATATTCATACAAGCAAAAAAGTGACATCAATCCAGTTATTTTCTTGTGACAGTTAAAAGGTATTTTGTACCCAACTGTTACATTGAACAGCACATGTATAAACACAGATTATTATTGCAGACTTTGCTATCAGCTACTATACATAAACAAGAAGAGATGTTCATGCTGTAATTGCCTCTAAGGTTTTTGTTCTACTTGAATATTAACATTTACAAGAAGCTGAGGTGGAGACCTGAATTCAAGCCAGGATTTCAACATGCAAAATGACAGGGTTCCCAGGAAGGTTTCTGATCCTCCCCATTAGTGACATGTGGAAGTGGATAGGAGCTCTGAAGAATTTTAAAACCATTTGTAACATGAGTTTCTCTTGTGAACAGCCTTTGGTTTTCCCCGTGCCCAGAGGCGGGTGATCTAACGTGGGACATGCTGGTGAAATTTAGATTCATACCAATAAACCTCTTGTTGAGGAGAATTCACATTTTAGTTTCAGGTCACTTCTAAAAGAAGGTGGCAAAATGTACCTTAGTATTTGCTGATTTTTAAATTAAAAGCAGAGAACAGTTTGATTGCAGAAACTTTGCTCCAGGCTGTTCTTAATAACGATTTAATTTATCAGTTAGAATTTCTTATTAATTCTGTTCATTGTGAAAGCAAATCCCTTCATTTTGCTGCAATTTTTGTGAAATATATGGGATATTTACTCACCCTATATGGGAGTCTTTGCACATTTCTTTAAACTTTCTTCTAGCTTGAAACTAAACAAAAGCACAAAAACTGATGGAAGCAAGATTGATGGAGTGTTGGTGAATGGATCCAAAACTGTTTAAAATCCAGGCTTATGAATTAAATTGGGCCTGAGACAGCCCACTGCTCTGAGGAGTGAGGACAGGTCCTCTGTAGGAACACTGGACATTGGTTATATTGCCAGTAAACAACAGTGCAGCTTCTGGGTCTCCTACCACTCTTCAGTGTCAATGGAGAGTGATGTCTTATGAAAGGCAATGACAGAAAAATGCAACACCCGCATTATTGCTTGTGTAATTGCTTCACAGTGGTCTAGTACAGTCGAGTAAACAAATGAGAAGAAGGTATGATGCTGGAAGGGAAGCTCCGAGGCTGGGCAGATGCAGTGTGCCCTCTTGGAATCACCCGATAAACTCAGTTAACACAAATTAAAAGGGGAAAAAAAATGGAAAGAGTCACACTGATCAAAAGGAAAACATCTACGGAGGCAAAAATTACCATCAGGGTCCTGGAGCAAGACAAAGGTGTGTCTTTTGCCTTCCAGTCAAGCCCATGACAAAGGAGGCTAGTGTTTGAGGACAGACACACACTTAGCACATGCAACATCCAAATGCCTTCAGGAACAGCCACTGCTCAAGCAATGCCTCCCAGTCTAAATTCTTACAGGGTTTGATCTGGGAATGTGCCGGAAAAATCATCTTGGGTGCTTTTTGCCCTAGAGATTGAAACCCAAACTCAAAGCTTATTAAATCTCATTAAAGCTCATTAAAACATGTACCTCTAAACTCTTCCAGCTTCCCTTTAAGACACGGTTTCTCTTAAAAGCTGCACTTGAAAGTTACATTGAAGTGGAATGTCACCTTTCTTTAAGTAGAACAATAATTACACTCCCCATTACATATATATATACACATATATATACATACATATATATATATTTCATGGCAACAGAAAGTACTGTACAGAGGCATTCATTCATATCTGTAGTGAAACAAAGTCTGTGGTGTTCAATGCTTATTAGACTTGACAATAGAAATGATTTGATTTTGAAGGTGGGAGTCACTTCAGGAGAAATAACAGCTCCTACCCCTGAGTTCCAGCAGGAGGCCTCCCAGCAAAGCGCTGCTGAGGGCAGTGGCACTGCTCTCCAAACTCACCTCTCCCTTTTAACACACAGCTTTTCATGGAGCAAAAAGGAGCTAAAATAAATGGCTTGGTATGGGGCTTGATAAATGAGTTGTGAAATCAGTTTGTTAAAAGCAATCATTTTAGTTTTCCTTTTTTTAAATTTTTTTTTTCCCTAGGTCAGAAAAAAAGGGTTCTGGCTTATTTAGGGTGTGTAACAATGACAGTGGAACACTCCTGGCAGCTCAAGGGCACAGACCTTGGCTGAGCAGCACCTGGGAGCTCTTACCCCAGCAGTGACAATGCGAGGATAACAGAGCTGCAGCTGAACCACCAGCCCTCTGTGCTGACTGAGGGGCAATTTTCTGCACACAGTAATTGGATTACCCATCAAAACCTGCTTAGAGAGGAGAAGAGAAAAAGGCTCTGGGCAGCCTACGAACAATGCTAATGGCAAGGCTTTCATTATTAATAATTGTTTGTTAAGTGACACCCTCACGCTCCTGTCTGCCGATGTGAATAGTAAGGGCAGTCTCCGAGCCAAAACTGAAGGCAGATGAGGGCAGGACATGGCCAGGAGACTTGGAAGAGATTGCTGGCCAGGACTAGAGTCCCCCCAGATAGTGATGAAGGCTGGTTTGACACAGGGGACAGCAGAAACAGACAGAGCATCTGCAGGAGGAACTGCAATGGGGGAAGAAATTACTGAATTTTAAACTTTTTGAAACTGGACCAGATTTTTTGCTCTAGGTATTGAGGAAGAACTGCCACTGGAAACACTTAAGGTGATAGGAATGACCTAGGCTGTGGAAGAACTGCAACAGGAAAATAAGAATAAAAGACTGGGATAATTTACTTTGGAAAGGAAACAAAGCCAAATCTCCTCTGCTCTTATAAAAGAAGGAAAGACAAAACATGGCCTGGAAAGGGTAGTGCTGGTCTTTCTGCTTCCTTGGATTTAACACAAAGTGGCCAAAAGAAGGAACATCAAACCATCCCCACCCTCCAAACAAAAAGTTTCTAATCCAAAACCAGTTTAGGGCAATATCTTTTTTACACAGCTTGGAATATTGTGGAACTTGCTGATGGCTCTGAGGCCAGAAAGCCACTAGCCTTCAGTAAGGCACGGAATAGGCTTGCCCCCAAAATCCAGAAGACTAAATACAACACCTGTCATTTACTTGAAAAGGAACAGAAAAACTCCCACTTCAGTTCTACAATGCATTTCTGCCTCCTGAGGATTGAACAGAGGCAATCATAACTTGCTTTCTATCTATAATAGCATTTCCTGTATCTTTTCCTGGAGCATCAGCACCCACCACCTACCATTAACCTGTCACTGAGTGGTTTTAATTTAGCAGTTTCTTCTGTATTTAATGAAAAGAAAAAAAAAAAACCAACACTTCCAGGGCTCAAATCTCAGCTCAAGTGAATCACCCCGAGGGAAGCCTCCTTCCACAGTCAGGGACATGAAACAGAACAGTGCTGACGGCCGCTGTCAAAATTTTGTCTGGCAGAGCAGGATGGCAAGCCCTTGTTTCTGTGTCATTAGTCCTGGGCTGCTCTCATTATGCCAGACCTACATGTTCCCCTCTTGCATCGAGATATCAGGCTGCCTTTTGAGGACCTAATGTCTCCTGCTGCTTCCACTGGGATGCTGCACTTCAAGCTGTGCAGTTTCACCTTACCCACACTTTACTAGGAGAAGGGTTGTTATCTCACAGGTACAATGAGGAAAAATCTGGCAATTGCTGAAGCAGGTTAGGGAGCAGAAGTACCATTTAGGCTACAGTTTAAACTGGTATATTCCTGATATGTATTCCTTGTTTTCCAGATCTAATGGAATCCTATGTCTCTGGTAGACACATATTCATATTTTAAATTGGATAGAAAAGAGATAATAAAAAAACCAACTGTATGACAGATTATTCCATCCTGCTTTGTTGTTTTGGTTTGTTTTTTTCTTGAATTCAAGAATCTTTGTTTTGTTTGTTTTACCATTTAACAGGTGCAACATGATCCCACAATTCTTAAAAAGACATATACAAGTCAAAATGCCTTGTGCCTAAAACATGCTGCAGTTACCCAACACCTACAACTAACCTGTTTATACTCCAGTATAACCAACAGATAACTTTTTTTAAATATGGTAAAAGTAATAAGATTGGTTTCTCAATAAATCATGTTGCCTGAACCAGAAATATTGTCTTTAGTGTTTTAATAAACTGGTTTCCGAGAGTTGCCAACAGCTGATAGATAAATTAATGCAATAAACTTGTAATGGCTCAGAGCAGGTCAATGATCTGGGAATTGCTAAGAATACCCTCAACAGCCCCCAGCAATACTGGAAGAAGCTGATATAGGTTCTCTGGGCAAACGTGTTTTGAGCTGCAGACTAGCAAATGATACTGTCCTAGGGGTAGTAAAATCTCCAAAAGCAGCTCTTACAGCCAGCTGGGTATATAACTTATGACTTGAAAGACATCTATGATGCCTGGCAAAGACATGTTTATTGGGGGTTTTATACCAGCCTTTCTTGAAAGGCAAAACTATTTTTCCAGTTTCCTATGGTGGATAATTTAGTCTCAGTCTGTAATCTTCTGTTATTCCAAAAGGCTTTTTTTGCTCTGGGAATCTCTGTTGCACAGCAGTTCTGGTTTTTTTTCCTGAAGAAAAGAGGACAATGTACTCTCTTGTCGACACAAGTTAAATTATTGTACATGAACTCACTCTTCAAATCTCTTCAGTGCTAATGAGATGTGTATGCACACACATCAAAGTAAAACATTCCCTATTTAATATTGAAGAGGAGATCAGACGCAGCAAACTCCTGAGGTCTAGAGCAACTAAAGGGAAAATACAGTTTCTTCTGATGTGCAGAGATCACTACCTGTCTACCTAGCAATGGCCATTTTTTGGAGACATTTCTTCTCTCCGAGGTCTACAACTGCTCCATCAAAAGGGATTAGGAGAAGCATAAAGCCGTTCTAAAAGCTCTCCAAATTATTCAGTGATCACTATTAGTTAGCCTAATAGCTTTATTTACAGCCTCAAATGTTTGAGTTTTCTAAGTATCTCGGTCAGTACAAATAAAGTAGCACTTGGCAGAAATCATGACTGCTCTGGACATCCAGTGCTAACAGGGGAATACAACTTTTTTAATGTATGTGTTTAGAACCGAACATGTTTTTCATATAGAGATTTCTGGAGAGGGCATATATAAATAATATTTAATACCATTTAAATTGCTGGCTGGAATCAGAGAAAGGGCTGTTAATAGACATGGGGCACAATAGCAATTTTCTACCTCAATGTATTGCTGTCATGGAAAATTCTCTGGAAAGCATCAGACTTCAAAATCAATTACAGTTTACAAATGAGGCTTGCTTTCATGCCAAGGGTTGGGTTTGAAGTGTGCCTTTGGGCAATGTCTTACTGTAATGCGTGGGCAATGGAGTGCAGGATTTTGCCTTCAGCATTGCAGGGTCATTAATGTGGTCAGCCACCTGCTGGGTCCAACAGCACAGACAAGAGCTCGGACAGAGCGCTGGGAACAGCCAGGGTGTCTGCATGGAGTACAGGCCAGGTGCACAAACAATTCACAACTTCAAACATATTCAATGTATTTTAGAGGGTTTTAGCACCCTTTGACAGTGGCTGCATCTGGACTGGGGCAAAATGGTGCAAGTCCTCAGTTGCAGACACATCCTAGGTTCTGTGCATCCCATGTTTTGGCAAGAGAAGGCTTAAGGCAGTGGCCTCAGTCTGAACCTGAGCTATAACACATCTCAGTTACATCTGGATGTCAGAGATGTATGAGCTGGGGATTTTATAGGCACAAAAGTGAGCATATAACCACCAAATCATCTGTGAGCAAAGATGAGGAACCATGCTCAAGATTTTAAGGATTGATTTAGAAACAGTATGATTTAGTTTGTGTTTTGAGGAATCTGAGCTTTGTACAGTTTCCTGGAAGCTGGACTGGGCAGTTTGTTTTCATATTCCAATTACTGACTTGATTAATATTTACATACACTTCCAGGAATCAGTATCACAAGCTTTTCAGAAAAAAACCCACAAGAGAATAAAAAAGAAAGTGAATTTTGCATTTACATCTCAAGTTTACTTTTGTGATTTTTTTACTTCTTTCTTTGCCAAAAAAATCTCACACCTGCCTTGGACAGGTGAGGTAAATGACATTATGGAAGACTGAAATTGTTTTCGCTGATATGAACATTAAAGTCCTGTGCTTTGGATAGTTTTCATTGCAAAGAAATAGAAATATTCACCACTTCTGTGAGATATGCAGATTATTTAAGTTAATGAGAATGGATTGACTGAGATTTAAAGCAAAACTTTCCAAGATTACAGAGAGGGGACTTACAGAACAAATTGATTGCAAACCCAGCAGCAAAAGTGTGTTTCTAATTTAGTTGTTTGGTTTTTTTTTAAACCTACCACAACACTGAAACATCAAGGTGATGATGCAGTTGTTCTCTTAAGATCCTCTGTGCAGAATTTTTTTCTCCCAGTTACACACTCCTATGGTGTAAAATGCATTTGTGAGCCCATACAAATCACCCAGATCAGAAAGGCTCAGCAGAAAGAAATCATAAGTGAGATTTTATGCTTTCATAGAAAAAACTTCTCTATCTCCCTACTGACTTCCATTTACAGCTTTATCATTCCTCATTATTTTTACTTTTTCACTGGTATTTTACTTTCATCACCTGGAACAGCTCAGCAAAACCCAGAGAACTGCAATGCGGCTACATCACAGAAAGGTGTGTGCACACCTACACGCATCCACAACCACACAGAGCAGCTTTTGTTACTGCCCCTCTTCCCCCACACTTCTTTTCTAAAGGAAGATTTAATTTGAGATGGAGATGTGTGTGATGATTAACTCCTTGCTGGGCAGCCACAGGGGTTTCTTCCCCCAGGGTTGCCAGCAATTTTTAGAGGAATGTGCATGGCACTTGCACAGCTAATCAGGAGAGGAGAAGGTATGTCCTCTGCCCCCAGAAAGAATGGTTGCAAAGAAGGAATTAATTTGCCCCATTCTCTGACAAATTATAGCCCCTCTCACCCTCTCCATCTGGCTCCTTCATGAAAAATGAAATCACAAGCCTTCCTTCACTTCCCTGACGTGAATGTCTTATTGCTCAGCATACATGGACTCTGTTCGCCCTTCTGCTTCCAGTACCTTCTGCCTGCTCTGAGAGCTCTTCTACTACCTCCTGACAGGTTTTCAACCCACATTGGCTCAGCTCCTGCTCATGCTCCCCTTACACTCTGACTGATCCCTTCATCATCGCTGCTGTCTCTCCTTTAATTTCCACTCTTCTTTACACTTTTAGCAGAATTTTGGCATTTTAATCCAACACTGGCAAACCCAGTGCAGTCAGAAGCATTATTAGGAACAGAGTCCTGGTGGTGGAAGTGTCTCCTCAGAACACTGGTAGAAGTCCTGTTACTCGACCCATTTTAAACCTTGAAAACTGAAGAAAAGCTGTTTAATAGGCAATGGAACCAATACTGCAGCAGGGAGGGGGAACCAAAAGGATTCTGAGATTTTTTCCTCTGCAGAGCCTGTATTCTTGTCCTCTGTGTTAATTGTGATTCCCTTTCTAAGGTTTTACAAACTGATGGACACCTCTCCTCTCTATATGTTTAGCTGCTCCTCATTCACACTGCCTGTTTTCCTAAACCTGTGCCTAAACTGAGCTCTGTGCTGTTATGCCTCCCAATTCTACACAAGCTTGCTTCTTTAACAGAACTTTAATAATTTTGTTAAATAAGTGACTTCCTCCTTCAGTCTCTCAGCTACTTTATTATTTTAGACCTTATTTGGAAGAAAACACCAAATACCCCATACTGATATGGAGAACAGAAGTTCCTCCTGCAACATAGCCAGGAGAGGGAAAGTAACTGTTTTTTCTGTTAATTTTTTTTCATGACTACTACTGTGGCTAAAAACATGAGACAATAAGGGATAGCTCTCAGAAACAGCACAAATTTTTAGAAATTACCTTTTCTCTCAGGAATCAATTATGTAAAACACCATTAAGAATGGCTTCATTACTC
Source organism: Aleadryas rufinucha (assembly GCA_013397815.1). Taxonomy (NCBI): domain Eukaryota; kingdom Metazoa; phylum Chordata; class Aves; order Passeriformes; genus Aleadryas; species Aleadryas rufinucha. The sequence goes on along the minus strand of VZTH01017365.1, from coordinate 126,207 downwards.
TGAAGTGAGAATTGCTTTTATATTAAAAGGCAATATTAAAATGTACATTCAGAAATTTGATAGAACAGGCATAGGGTTAGGTAAATAAAGGACAAGTTTCAATCATTTTAGAGTGTATACTACATGCTTGACTGACTTTGATACAATCAGTGTACATAATTTCAATAAACCATTAATATAAAAGCATCTAAGGCAGGAATCTCGTTTGCAGGGTGGTATTATTAAAGTACTTCCAACTTTTGCTTTACTGACACTGAATCAGACTGCATCCCACTGTTCAGGCTTTATGATCTGTTACCAAATGCCTCTTAATAAAGTAAAAAAACCCAACAAACCAAACCACAAAACCCCATAAACACAAAAAACCTAACAAAAAACCCCACTCTTTGTTATAGACAAGACTGATGATACAAGGTTTGTTCAGTGCTCACAAATTTGTTCAGAAAATTATGACCCGATTTTAAAAGTTCTCCTGCTAGAGAAATGCTAAAAAAATAGATTCTTTTTTTTTTCTAGCTTTCTTCCTACTGTATTCCACCTCTCCTGATTCAGGTGGGCTGGAGAATACAGTAATTGGAAAAGAAATCTGGTAAAAAATAAGAACAAGAGGAGGTCCACCCCCACTCCTACTGAAGTCAGTATAAACACTTCTATTAGCTTTTGCAATCCCTGTCTCCAGATACTGAAAAAGCAGCTCAAGATTTCAAAGAGAATGGTCCAAATCTTCCTCGGGCTGAATGTCAGCCACTCTACTCAAACATAATTCTGCTGTGCCGGCTCTCCAGTTTACACTCTGGTGCATGAGTAATACTTGCTCTGACTTCAGTTGTAAACAAGAATCTGATGTTAAAAATCACCCAGAAAATCCCACAATACCATCCTTCAGTATTGCTTGCTGAAAGATAGCAGAAACATTGCAGAATTATCCTTAAACAGTGGATGAGTGGATGGTGGTTATTAGTTTGACCACAGATATGCATTTATATATATATATGTACATACATACACAATCTCTATATACATATTATAAATACAATAATTAAAAAATTGTAAAAACATTAATTTTGCTCAAATACCTGATTAAAGTGGATTAATCTTATGTTGCAATTATGTGATCTATCCAGTTGACACGATGGCTGTGTTAGAAGCCCTAAAATCTACAATAGTTGCAATTAAAAGCAAAGAGTCTGCACTTCTGCCAGTCACCTCGTGCCATGCCAAGAAGTTATGTTGGAGGCGGGCCCTCGTATCTCAGCATCAGCTTGAAGGAGCGAGCAAAGTTGTTGGCCAGTGTGCAGCTGTGGGTCTCTTCTGCCAGGGGCAGGAGGAAGGCCAGGAGCAGCAGGAGCAAGAGGAGCAGCTGCAGTGGCAGTGCTGCCCGGCACACGCGATGCAGGTATGAGCACACGCCTCCAGAGCGCTTCTGAAAAACACAAACCAAAGAGCAACTCAGACAAATAAATTACTGGGGAGGTCTGTTTCAAATACATCCAGCTGCCAGGGACAGGGTCAGAACAGCCCCTGTGGTCCTTGGCCTAGGATCCAGCCTGGGTGCTGGGCACACTGAAGCAGACTGAAGTTAAATTGTCTTTTAGGAGAACAGTTCACTATTTTCAAAAATTCACTGCTGCAAACTGTTGTCTCCCTGAAGCAAAACACTGCTGACTTTCTAGAAGGAAACAATTGCCTCCAAGTCCATTTTCCAGTTACATAGTGGTGTTACAAATGCTCATGCCCAATTGGTCCCCTCAAAGCCACCACACGGCACAGAAGGTCTGTGTGTGCTATTCTCCAGTCAGTAAAATGAGAGTGCTCATGCCTGGAAGAGAGGAACAGCTTCTGCTCTCCATCAGCAGAAGGGAGCTATGTTTGCAGCCCATCCAGCTCCTAGTCATCTGCCCTGCAGCACCATGCTTTGGCTTTGGGGTCTACAAGACTGGAGGTCAGAAAAAAGGCCCCACAGTGCAGCCTGCCTCAGTATACCTTATACCTTACCAGGCCCAGCTTAGAACTTTATGTGATGCAAAAGAATGAGAGAAACACAACACTGATAGTGAAGGAGACATTAAAGTCTCATCTATTTCTGTGCAGGTGGGGGACACACAAAGGAGTCCCATTACACCTTTCTTTATGCTGGTGCAAACCTAGAGTAGCTCAGTTAAACTCATAAATTTAATCTGTTTTAGCATGACCAGGAGAGAATATATTTAGGGCTACAGAATTCAGAAAAGATTAATTAAGAAGGGAGAGTTCCACTGGCAAGATTCCTGGGTAACTCTTGCCAATGAGCTGAACTGGGTGAGTTTGCAAAAAAAAAAAAAACCAAACAACTCTCTTGAAAAGAATTCTGATAAAAAGGGCTCAATAACCCACTTATTTCATCAACCAAGGATTTATACAACGAGCATAAGTGCAGTATTTAATGCAGCTACATTAGGTACCAGCCTACATCATAAATGTCAGCACAGAACATCCACTGAATTAGGACCCACGTTTTCCACAAAAGGAAGTTAATTTATTGTGTTCAAGTCACAGGCACTGTCAGTCCTGCAGTAAAATTAGGGCTTTTGCCCACTACAGGGTGCTTAACAGGCAATGCCTTTGTCCCACTATAGCACCACCATGAATAGTCCATGGGGAACATCAGCAGAGAAGATAAGGAGGAGATTGATAGTAGGAGAAAGTAATTATGCCTTTTGCTATTTTTAATGATCTCTTCCACTGCTTTCTAAATTACTCAGTCCCTTGTAACTCCATATAAATGCTTACAGAATTAATTACAAAGGTAAATATACAGCTGCAGTTACACACCATGAGACAGTTGTGCTGCAAAATCCTTCTGTTATAGTTGTTTTGCTTCCATTATATTGAATGGCTGATGAGATTTAATTACTGCGTCAGGCAGATGTAGAGGCAGCAGAGCAACAGCTGCTTGCTCTATCATTTCTGGCCCACAGTATCTGGGTTGTAATTTGCTCACTGAGGCCACGGAAAACTCAGATCCCTGGACACTGGAACTGTCAGTGGATAAAGTGTACATGCCAGGGTGTGAGTGGGACTGACTCTGAGCACCATGGGGCAAGTTCCCTGGGTACAGCAATCATTTACCCACAAAATCAAAGCTTCACCAACCTGGCTGCCTTGCAGAAGTCATCTGCTCCTACTGTGTGACCTGTTCTCAAAGTACAAGGCATAAGGAGCTGTACTAATGAGACTTTTGCTTCTCTAGTCCAGACCTGAAATCCTTCTTCCCCCCTGGATTTCATCTGCCAATGGGCTGAACAAAACCTGTGTTAACAGTCAATGCTAAATCCATCATGTACAAGAGCAGCAGCCACAACTCTTGGTGTGAGCTCTCTGGGCTTGTCTCTGTAATGCCATGAAACAGCCACGTCTTGGTGCATTCCGTGTAAAACAATGCACTGTCATTCACAGCTGTTTTCATTGACAAAGATTTCTCATTCTTAATTCTTCACTGCATCCATAATATACAGCAATATGACAAATACATTTATCAGAGTGCCCTATCTATAAGGAAAAAGATCCTTGCCAGGTTCCAGAAGCCATGAGCAAGTTTGTTTGTACATACTAACAGGTGTAGTTCTGTCAGTGGAAGATCCGATTTGAGTTAACTCTGCATTGGGACAATTCAAACCATGCTCTTTGTCCTACCACTAAGGCACAGTAAGTCTTAATGCTGATGTTAAAGGGTAAGATCCTGTGAGTGACTGTTCAATAGTTCACTACAACTGGAATCCTCAAAAATGTTCTCACAAACTCAAACTGGGACTTAGAAACCCACCTCTGGCTGACACAGATGTGAGGATCGCCAGTCTTCCTAGCAACACCTAACACTTTTGTTTTACTGCTGTCAATCCTTTAGAATTGGTTTTGAAAACTACTTCAATCTGAAACTATTCTTTCATTGCCAGGCCAGCTGCAACACATCTCTTCCCTGTTATGTCTTTCTGCCTATGAACTGGTGGGAAATGTGGGTTTTTCCAGCTGTGCCTTGTCTCTGCTCCTGCCACAGCCCAGAGAGCAGATGTCTGATGGTCAGTCAGGCCTGTTGCTGGTTTCCTATGATGACCACACTGCCAGTTAACCACTAATGTTTTTCCTACCCTAATTTTTTTACCAGTCCAGCATTTGATTCAGAGCAGGTCACTGACTCTGCCTTGATTTCAATAGCAAAGACACTATTAATGCAACTCAAATAACATTTCAATCTCATCCCATTTCTCAAAGTGCCTTGCTTTTAGATACACTGGAAGAAGCTGTAAAATAGTATGGCTTTTCACAGCTCATCCTCCAGAAAGAATTAATGCAAAATGGATTTGTTAACAAGCTCTCATTTGCTCTCCTTGGAGCTTTCTGCAGAGAAAGATACTCAGGCTAACCACAGCAGATCCTAGCATTAGAAAAATCTGTGAAGGGACATTTACCTTGGGGCAGAACTTCAGAGAACGAGAAAAATATTTTGTCTTTATCTGCTGCTTCTCCCCTACCTGCTTGCTGGGTTTATAGGTATTTGTGTTCAATGAACTTTTGTCTTTGATGCCCAGCTTCTCTGTTTTGTTTGATCACACAGCAAAGTCAGAATCTTGTACTTCTGACTCCATTTGTTGTCATGAGAATGACTCAGCTATCGCAAACATGGTATTATGATGTCTCTGCAGGACTGAAAATGAGGCCCACAGGAGCTGTGAAGGCTTGGTGTTTTCAGCAAATTTGCAATGATAAACCCTTAATAAATGAGGGCCTCAACCTGCACACACTGAAATCCATAGGAGATTTATCATCAGTTTCAGTGTCTGCAGAGGGATTATGCACAGGCACAACTAAATAAAGTTAGGATCAGGAACTACTTGTCTTTGGAGGTCAGCAGGTATCTTACAAATGGATTCATTACTTATATGCCCAAGTTGTTGCGACATGAAACCTACATTAGTTCCATTGCTTTGTGCTTGCTGGAACAATTGGCGATTTCTTCTCTTTTTTTTTGTTTTTTGTGGTAGTACTATGAGAGGTGTTAAAGGATAAAAAATTTGAAGGAGACACAGTAACTTTTAATATGAAAGATGATACATTTGGAAAAAGCACAGAAAATTTGAGGTACTGACTCCCCTTCTGAGTATGAAAAAACAGCACTTCAATTTTGCTAAGTCAAGATATTTTTTTAGATCTGTGATGTGAAAAAGAGATGCTTTCAGGATGTGATGACCTGAGATTATGGCACCAACAGGAAATTCAGGAGGCCAAGGTTCAAACCTCTGCTCTACTGGACTCAGAGTGATCAGGGTCCTGGAGCCAGCACCACACTTCCAACCCTTTAGCACATCATTCTGGGTTAGAAAAGGACAGTCTAACACAGTTCCATCTTTGCAAGAGACAGTTTGAACATATTATTTCCATATGAGATGGAAGGTTGATGATGAGAAAGATGAGAAGGTTGGAACTACAACCCTTGCTACACAGTGGAATTTCCCTTCCCCAATCACTCTAGCTACTGGCATCTGTACAGCTACTACCCAGCACCCACAGTGCCTGCAGTGCATGTGCCATATCTAGGCTCCACTAAATATTCTGAAATCAAATCTTCCTCTGAGAAAAACTGGCAAAGCTCCCGTGAAGTCAACAGAATTTTAATTTCCACCATCTTAGAATAACAGCTGGAATACCTGGATACTGAGCCAAAGTGTCAGAGACATTTCTGAAACACACATGGAAAAGGAATAGGTTGGCATTTAAAAAGAAAATATACTTTTAAAGTTCACCATCAAGAATAAACGTCCTCCCCCTTCTCCCTCAAAATGCCAGGACAAGCAAGGACTGTCAAGGGGTGGACGGCTGTGTTTTGTGTAATGCTAAATGCATGCTTGTTCCAAATGAACTGCACTGGCTGTGAACATTCACATTTGTACTTGATTCATGTTGGGGCGTTTGAATGACAAGCATCGGCTTAGATCTAGGGAGTCCTCAGAACTTAAATCTGTTTGCAGTTAATAACTCCTTACCAAACGCACCATGAAAAATCACTTGGATGGGAAACAGCAGAAAAGCACTTTAGAACTTGCTACATAATATTCCTGTGTAAGTTGCTGAAGTGTTTTACTAAAAATCAGTGCCCCCCCTGGTTTGCTATTGACCACATTCCAGGATATAAGAAAACACACAGTTAATCTAGCTATTTGAGAAAGCAGAGCAATATAGCATCTTAGACCAGCCTCATTAGCAGGGTTTTGCTGCTGCTTGTATGTCACCAGCGTGCCTGACAAAAATCATACGTGCACCACTGAATCAGTGATCCAGCAGAGAAAAAATATTTAGTCTGGATTTATTCCTCTTACCTCAGAGTATTTCCTGAGAAATACACTGCTGCCTGAAAACTCCTGCTGTCCCCAGGGGTAAAGAGACCAACGCCTTAGTGTCCTACAGACACTACACAAAAACACCAGCAGCCATTCCACTTTGTGCCAGGGCTGTACCCAGGCCAAGTATCCTCTATTCTACAGCAGTCGGCACAGATACATAGGTACTAAGGCAAGCATAAATAATTTCTCCTTAATATTCTCACCCTTCAGCTACTTTCAGTTCAGGCAGTTTCCTGAGCCTGATAGAGCTTGTTCATCTGTTTAACATTCAGGGAATCTTTCTTCCAGATACTTGTCCAGTTTCCCCTTGAACCTACACAAACTACACTGAGTCCTCAATATTCTTTAGCAAGGAGTTCCAACTGGCTTGAAGAACACATCCCTTGTGTTGGCTTTGAACCTGGCTCCTAGTTCATTCTACAAGAGATGGAGAGTCAACCATCATCTACACTCTGTGCACAATTCATGATGATGGGAAACCCCACGTTAAATGCTTAGGCAGGATGAATCCAGGCCTACCTGCACAGTGGGTAGGTCACAACATATTTGGCTTAAACTACAGCAATGCGGACAGAGGAAGAACTTCTTAATAGGTAGATAGGCCTTGGAAAGGATCACCTACATAGGTATGGATTCTAGCTCTTCATTATTCCTCTGGGAATAAACAGAGCTGCCAGGGAGGCTGAAACAACAGCTTGCCATACATTCCTTTCATCCTACATAGGAGTATGCCCAGATAGGAGTATTAAGCACCACCACTTGTTCTGGTGAAGCAGCTGCCTTATCAGTGGCATTTTGCCTCTGAAAGGCCCCGTGTTTCTGCCACTTGAGATCCCACTGGGTTCTTATTCAACTGTCACTCACAGAGACAGGTTATTGACAAGAAGAGTTCGGTTCCGGGGGATCACAGGCTGCTCTCTCAAACCAAAGCAAATTGGTTTTTTTACCTCAATGTGAGATAGTTTGGAGCTGGGCTTCTCATCAGTTCTCAACTCAGAGCCATGAGTGTCCCTCTCCAAGATAAACAACACATTGCAAATCACAGCTGGTCTTTTCAAGAGGGAAATAATTTAGGGGAGTTGGATACTAATGTCACCACAGAACTGAGTATCCAACATGCTCTTGGGCAAAGCACAATCCCATAAACCACAGCAGGAACTAAGATCAGCCTCTGTTGATCAGAGGTTATGTGGCCTCTGCAAAAGGATAGCGAGATACTGGGTGCAAAACTGTATTTTCCTAAAGCAAACACTTCCCAGGGTAGGCAACCAGCAGTGAGGAATGAGTAAGGAGGGCCTGGGACCCCATTGAGTCCTGTGCTTATCATTCTCCTTCACATAAAGAGCTACCAGAATGAATCACAATCTGAAGGGAGGTTAACTGCAGTCATAAAAGCAATTTTAGCTCTGACATTTTCCATCTTCAGATTGCTTGACTTTGCAACCTTAATGTTCCTTCCAATTCTGAAGTGCATAAGCATATGCATGTAAATAGGTAAGTACACAGGCAAATTAAATACTATTTTCTTCCTTAGGGAAGATTCTGGAGTACCTCAACATGGCTGGGGGATAATCTAGAATCTTTGATGGAAGCTTCATTTAAAAGAAACAGAAAACAAGGAAGAGCCAGCAGTTTGTATCTGAGGTTTCAGCAGCCACATATGGGGGATATTTCAGAATTTCTGCTGCAAAGTCACTTAGAACTAAGCACTGTGCCATATGCTACTGTGACACAAACGGATTTATAAAGGTTAGCTTCTGCGTGCATATACAGCACGACATGTTTCTAGGAGAAGCACATCATAGGACAAGAGCTACAGCCTGACCTGTAAAAGTAGCACTGATTTCTATAATTCTCCAGACCCAAGCAAGCAGAAAAAGACTTCAGTCTTTCATAATTATTCAGGAAGGTAGAGAAGTAAAACAACTTTTCCCAATTTCCATCTTCCACTCATCCTTACAAATTGAAATAAACTAATTAAAATAAGCATAATAAGAATAAAAACTGAAAGACAAAATATTCTGGAACTTGTAGAAGAAGTTACTGACATCAAAAGCTGGCTTATGATATCAACAATGTATGTTTCCAGCTGCTTTGCCAGTGACTCTCTCAAGTCAAGATTGAACTTTTCTTAAACTTCAGCAGTCACTATACATAATTTGAATATTATTTGCATTTTATTTAAATAATTAAAAATGTGATGGCTTACTTTTAAGGAAATAATAGGTATAAAATTAGAGGTAATGATTAGAAGAGTTTTTCTTACAGTGCCTCTTACAGTTGTGTTAAAAACATTTTTTCAGGTATATACTGAAAACTGGTTGCATTCTGCTATTGCTCAACAAATCTCTCTCTTTACCTTTCAGTTAGATTGTAAAATTGTATCAGCTGAGAAAATCATTCTAAGCTATCTCCTGGGTGAAAATCTGCAAACACTTCACAACATGGCAGGCAGCTACAGGATCATCTCTTCACATAAAGCAGGGAGCACCAACCACATGCCTAACCAATACCACAGAATGAAAAGAAAGCAAGAACCAGGTGACCTGGGAAGCAGGATGTCACCTCCTTGCACCAGCACTACTGTAGGCAGAGAGCATTGGCAGGGCACAGGTGTGGCAGGACCAGATAAACAACAAACAAAGAGCCCCAGATTTCTAACATTGGAGGACACTGTAAATTGGAAAACAACATGAAACCTACAGGAATAAGAGCAGACAGGCAGGGAGTCTCTCAGGTGCAGTAATACGAAGGGAAGCTTGTGAGCCTGTTGGAAAAGGAAGGGGATGCTGCTTCCTGGCTCAGCATACTGTGGGTCTGAGTTAGGAATGGGCAGTCAGGATTTTTCTGGAGGTGGAGTTTTTCAGGCTTTTTTGACTAAGTTACCTTTCTGAGCAAACATCACTGTTGGGAGAAAATAAGTCTATCTGCTAATTTTTAATGCTAAGATGACCTTCATCCTGTGTTTGGGTCATGGTATAATTCCTAAACCAGGTAAGCCCAGGCTTACAGGCAGAGTGATGAAAAAAAATAATGGAGAGATATTATCTTTATCTATAAAAGAGGTATTCAGAATGGAGGGAAAGATACCTTTTAATAAGTCTTTTTCATTTTACTAGGATTGTAATTGTACAGAAGATTTCAAGTGGGTAGCACCTACCAGGACTTGAGGAAAACAAATGGGCCACACACTTTCAACAGAGAGGCACCAGTAACACACAATGCTGTGCTTTTCTGCCATGAGGAACTCCCATCAAATCTGCACTTGGGCAGAGCAGACTACATTACTGTTTTCTTCCTGGCAAGCTGTGGCAGCCCTTGCTTTGCAGTTTCCTGAATGACTGCATTAATTTGATTGACTCCAGATCAATGGTGTCCCTAAATAAGATTAAATTACATGTTCCTTCTGTCTGTATTTTACAGGAGATTACTCTTAGCAGAATCTCAAAGGAAGCAATTAGCTGACCACTGATGTAATGAATTCTAATTATTTTGTTTGTACAAACAATAAAGCCAGATCGTTTGTTTAGCAAGGAAGTGTAATTACTCTGAGCACTTGAGAAAATAAATCAAACAGCGCTACCTAGACCTGTAAATAATGAGCCTCCGAGTTCCTATTTATGCTAAGAATGCTCATGGAATATTTTCAGGTAGCTGGGAGCCAACCTTTGAAAGTAACATTTATCATAGTTATTATTGAGCACTTGCTTGATTATGTTCTTGAGTGTGCTAGGTACCCTGAAGAAATATCCATCTACATTGGCTGTCACTGGCACCTGCTAAAAATTCGCTGCAGCCAGTGCAATTTCCTGCAACTGTTTTTTGTTAATCAACAAGAAGTCGCTCACATTGCAATCATTAGGCTGTTCTGCTCCTAAGGGCACCAGTGGCAGGAGCATGTCCTCAGCAACAGATGAATGACCAGGAAAAAAAGCACATTACTATATATGGAGCAGGCTCTATTCTGCCCAGCATTTGGCCATGTAGGCCAGAAATGGAATAAAATCAGAAGGCAATGGAATGAGAATGGTCACAGCTGGGTCTTCCCCTTCTCCATGTTGATCTGCTACTACTGCGAAATATTCACAGCTCAAACAGGAGAGACAAGGAGAGTCCCTAGGGACGTCATGCTGCAAAAAGCAGAGATTGGTCCAAAAATACCTCAACTGCTGCCACTTTTGCTGATTTTGTGTGACTCAAGAGCATGAGGGAGCTGAAAAATTAGAGATAACCTGATCATATTTTATACAAACTCACTGGTTGTTGCAAGCACAGTGATGCAGCCATCTGCACTTCCTGCAGATACTAACTCCTGAGATCAGCCATTCTCTTCAAGGTAGTTGGCTTCCTTTACCACAGCTTTGAAAAGATATTCATGCATACAAAAATATTTTGCTTAATCTATATCTTTCATTTCTAGCCACATTTTAGGTGTTAAATTTGAATTTAAAGTAAACTGCATAGCCTAGAATTCTGCAGTTGGCCTGGTTTTCCTCTTTTCTTAGGCCAAACAGCGATACACCCAAAAGGGATAAACATTATTTTCTGGCTCTCTTAAGTGGTGCTCAAAAATCTTGTGGCAACACTGGCTTACATCCCAATAAAACCTGAATAAAAAAAAAAAAGATACTTCTGCTTACAGCACTTGGATTCTTGTTGTAGAGATACTGTTTAAACAGAGAATGAAAGCCCTGAGGTCAGCAAAATCTCACTGAAGTGAGCAGGGTGTAAGTTACAGCAACATCTGTACTGGCTGAAGGGAAACTGCAAATCACTTGTTAGTGCAATGGGAGCCATTTCCCTCATGCTTATGAGGTATTTCAGTTCTTTGTTCCTTTCCACCCTGAGCTGTTTCTCTTTGTTTGTGTTCAGTAGCTATTAAAAACTCAGAGTGGGGTTTTTCTGTGCTCTTGCTGTAGGCCTAATTGACAAATGTTTGCTGCCTGCCATGATGTTAAGCCAGTATCTTTGAAAATTAACTGAAGACTTTAGTCTAATTTGGAGAATTTAAGGGTGAATAAATACCATGTACCCCAAGGCAGGTGAGGCAGACGAATTAAAAATGGCATCTAACTGTAGTGGAGACATGCTTATGCCTAAAGCTTTTGTTTTGTTTTTCCCTACAAACAACTTGACCTAGCCAAACAACATGAAACCAGAGAATTCCTTGGTCAGTCTTCTGGAATATCCCTTTAAGCCTCTTCTAGGGAAAAGCAGCACTACTAAATGTTTGGCTGCCTCTACACCAAGTATTAAAATGTCATACTGTTTTTCCAGCCTGAAAAATTCTGGTGACCTTACTGGATGAAACAATTAATGCTGAGCCAGACAGGCAAGAACAGAAAGTCTTTGGGGGTTTTTAGGAAGGCTGAACTGCAGCCAAAACTATTGAGGAAAGTGTGAAAACTGCCTTAAAATTGGTCAGTATTTTTCTGGGTAAAAATACTGGAGCTGCTACTCCACATTTGAGTATTAAAGGAATATCTCAACAGAATGAGGAAAGTCTTGATTTCTGGCCATGCTTGAAGTGCACTGTACTGCACCCTTTAAATAGTGGTCTCTTGTACAGAGCTGTTGCAACAGGAGAAATCAAGGGTTTGATTTATCTTAAAATGACTATGTGATTATGATCCTGCAACACATTATTCATCCAATCTCCTTTGTATTGGGCAAATAAAGCATTATTCTGTTCCTTCTGAAAACAAATGGAAAGTGAGATGACAGTACAAAGTAGAAGAGCATCTATAAACAAAGCAAATTTTGACAGAAAAATTTGCTGACTTTATGAAAATTGGATCAGAAGTGCTGCTTGGTTTAATAAGAAACAGGCAGTGTTTTGTTTTCTTTTAGCTTCTCCTTATCATCTCCTGTACTGCTTCTGTTTCTTATGTCATCACTTCAAAAGGAAAATCCATCACAGGAGGAATTCTGCTGCTTAGAATAAGGATTTAGTCTAATAACATTAGACAAATCTCTTGACTTTCTCTGGCTTTCTGCATTAGAAAGAAGGTGGGCTGATTGATCCTAAGCATTTTTTTTTCAGAAGTGTCTAAAGAATTAGAAGTCCCATTTTCAAAATAATTTTAGGCACTTAACCACTAAATCCTTTACAGAGATATTTTGGCTCTTCCTTAGTCTCTTTTGAAAAACGAATTAAGTTCATATAGCATGTAGATATATAAAAACTGAGTTCCCTTCCTCTTCCAGGAGATGGATATTTAGCTTCTAGAGATACAGTAAGCCTAGCTCAAGAGTAAAAACTGTGTAATATTTCTCCTTTTAAAAATCTGGAGGAAATCAACAACTTCTTTAAGAGTGCCTCCTAATACGCAAATTAATTTCAAGAATCTTTAGAAAAGTTTAAAATAATATTCTGCAAAATGTCTGGTCAAACATTTTAATAATAAGAAACTGTCATACCTTTCTGAATCTGTCTGGTTCCTCCAAAGATCCAGCACTCTGTTTAAAAGAAAAAAAAAAAACAAAAACAGGGGAAAAAAAAAAAAGCATGAAGTTAAGATCCCAGAGGAGCCTATAAACGAGTATTCACCACATAGGGGATATTTCTTTCAAATTCATGGTCACCTGGACAGAGTGAACCAACAGGAGATTTTTTTAATGAGCTTTTTAACAAACATTAGGCAGAAAGATGACATGTTTTTTAAGTTCTTGACTATTTGAACCAGATGAGCAGTTCTCCCAGCAATAGCTTTGACTATACTGACACCTATTGACTATATTAATGCCTACAGAAGGGTTTGGTTAACAAAGCATGAGTCATTACAATCAATGGCAAACATAGAAATATGCTCTTTCTTAACAGAAGTCATGCTTACCTTCTACGTATTTTAAAGGATTCATGCTCTAAATAAGCTTTGGATTTCAAGACAAGGTTTCCCACCACAGAAAATTTTAAAATGCCTCAAATTTTAGGTGTTCAAGTTCAGATATCTTTGAAAGCACTTGCATACAGAAAGTACCAAATGCAAACCTGTAAATTCTAATCCTTTGATTATGGCATCTTGAAGTTTCTCAGATAATGTGAGTAGTTAAGCTATAAAAATATTAATTAATAATTAATGTTTATGCTAAGAACATGGGAATATCTTTAGCATGCCCTGGAATATCTTATATATGATGATGAATTCTGCCATCCTTAGCATGCCTTATATATAACAACTCTGTAACTTCTTTAATAATTTGGGTTTTTTTAATAATTTTTCTGGCATTAAAATGCCTCCCCTTTATTTCATTCCAAATCATTAGCCTATAAAGACAGTTTCAAAAGTGACTAGGTCCTTCTGTGCACAGTTACATTGAATCAGTTCAGTCACTGACTATTCTGTCTCACAGCAGGAGACACAAATAATGAACAGTGAATATATTCTTACTGCTGGAACTGTCAAAAAATAACTCTATGGAGAATGTTGTGTGGAGAAAGGGCAAAAACCAGAAATCCATGTGCCCAGAACCAGGCATTTATCCAAACTATTCACACACACAAACACCTCTCAATCCCCAGCTGCCTGCCTCTTTGCCAGTTGTCATTCTGGTTTGAACCTTCCATTTCAATAAATATTTTGAGCACAGCTTACAGAGGGAAAAAGCACACAACTCTTAATTAAGCACACACACATGCGATGTTGAATTAAGCCTAGCAATGTGAAGCAACCTGAGAGAGCAATGGCAGAGCTCAGCAACTGTGAGCTGTGTGGTGTCACCTACCAGGGAACTCACGGACTCTCTCAGTTGAGATTTGTAGAGCATCCATCGGTAGCGCAGGTCCTCCAGCTCTTCAGAGTTTCCAATGACAGGATGAAGATGAAGGAGGTCCTCAAAGAGACGCTGACCATCAGGCACACGAGACTGCAGCTCCTACAGGCAAAGACAAGGGTCAGCAGCAACTCAGGATTCAGGAAGGCCCCACAAAAATTTTTGTCAATTTTTTGTCAATTTGCTCTTTGGGGACTTTTTCGGTTTTTTTGGGGTGGTGGGTTGTTGGTTAGTTGGCGGGGTGGGTTTGGGTTTTGTTGTTGTTGTTGTTTGGGTTTTTTAAATTCTGGAAGAATTTGCAGTTATTGCAGTATTTGTCTCCATTCACCCCTTGAAAACTAACCTCAAGTTTGCTTTGGTGTGCCTTAATTTCCTCTGCAGAAGATGGAGTCCCAGCAAGAATTTTGGTCAGTTTGGTGTTTTCTCCTTGTAGCCACTCTTCAAAATCCTGTAGGAGCTTCAAGTGGCTGCTTGTACTTTGCCCTTCTCCCATCTTCTCCTATGATACAGAACAACAGGGACAAAAGAGCTGTCACTGTTATGTCAGATGCTTCCTCTGAAGGCCTGATTGCTAGATCTTAACCTCCAACTTTGTAACCTACAATATCAGATGAAGGCGATGAAATTGTTCTTGTGAAGCTGATACAAAGGCAGACACAGAGTTCCCATCTCACCTGCTTATGGCTGGGATCTACATCAAAAAGGCGGAAAGCAGGTCTAGACATCCATCTGCTGTCCACAAATGCTCTTTTCTTCTTCTTGTCAGCCACTGGTCTATTTAACTGCCACTTTTTGAGGAGGCTTGAAAACACAAAACCAGAGACATCAGTGCAGCAGACATCCACATTTTGACTGGGGCTACGTGGGACAGCTCTGGGGAAACAGTACTATTGTTGTTATTATTATATCATTATTACTATTAATAACACTATTACTATTAAAGTTATTCCCAACCGGAGTATCTCAAAGCTGCACCAGTACTCCAGTTCTAACATTTCCAAGGGCTTTGTTTTCTTTTATTTAGGGGAATAAAAATATTACCTTGGCAATATACCTTTCCTTCTGGTTACAGGAGGCAGTACAATCAAGCCTTCCTCGATTTTGTAATTTAATTTTTGTGCCTATTCTGACACTACATATGAATACAATCATATATGCAGCACATCATTAAATATTAATACAGACTAGCAAATATGAGCAGCATTTTGATGCTACAGAGTGGGGGCAAAATAAAATCTTTTCCCAGTTAAAGAGAAGATTTTTTGCTCTGCTTATACTTTTGCAGGTTTGCAAAAGGCACAAGTCTCATTGCAGATATACCGTCCTTGGAGGCATCTCCAAGGAGAACAGGAAGGTGAGACAGAACAGCACAAGTCACCCAGTTTATGCCAAATTTCTTCTGACAAAGACTGGCAGTACAAGAGTGAGCCAGGTCACAAAACACTGCCTACTCTGACATGAGGTGAAGGAAGATTCCCAGACATTGGTTCACAGAGTCTTTAAAAGGCTTTCTTGAAAGTAATGATTTTCAGTTTACAAGCAATTAAATAAAATCCATCTTGCTTCTAGCATTAGGGTATGGCTGTTCAGTTTCACAGCACAGAGCATAAAGCCTCAAGTGTGTCTGTTCTTATTGTAGTAAAAGAACCCCCTTGAGGGGACATGAGGAAGACCTATGTGAACACTTACCCAGTTGCCATCTCCTTCAATGATTTCCATGACTCCTTCAGCTGATCCAGCTCTGCCTGGACATGGGCAGTCTCCTCTGGAGAAGAATTCTCCATGACCAGCTGGCCATGAGCTTCCACAAGGTGCAGTTGGATCTCCTTATCTGGAAACTCAGCAAGCCAACTCTGAAAGGCATAGCCCTTACAATTACTCCTAGGTATCCTGGGTAAAGCAGAGGCTATGTCAGACTGAAGGCCATGTTCAGTCCAGGACTATGCTGGTTCTGCTGGCACTAGCTAGAACATACCTAGCGGGAAAAAAAGTATGCTGTGGATTCTTCCAAAGAGCCAACACAGATCAAAGAGCTGATGGCAAAACTTAAAGGGTGCAAGCTGTCAATGCACCTCCTTCCGTAGCCTTCCCATGAAAGATTTTGGTCTCCCATATGAAGGCAACAGCTGCCAGCTGAAGTAACCTACCAGAGTGAATTTAGCATGCAAAGTACTGCTACCCAGGGAAAAGCTGGCAGCTTTGGAACAGCTCAGTTCAACAAGTGTAAGGCCAGCTAACACGGCAAGAATATTCAATGTACTGATGAGTATACACAGGCAAAGGCAGGTATTGTCCAGAGAGATAACCCTGACAAGAAAAGACCACCTACCCTTGGATAATACTTTATTCATCTCAACACTTCTTAGTAATTTTTCACTGCTCTTGTCTGTTACGTGGCCCCACATCCCACAACACAGGGCAAAGCAGAGAGGCAACAGCGAGCCACAGTTATTGAAGGAGAAACACACCATCATTACTCTCCCAGACCAGTAAATCCTCACTAGAAACCCCCACTCTTAATGTCTGAATGCTGCAAAGTGAAGAATTAACATCTTACACTAAGATGCTTTTCTCACCTCCAGGTCTTCCAGCCTGCCCTCAGTGTTCTGCTCTCCATCAGCATCCTGGTAGGAGTCAATCTTCTCCCTGGTTACTGAGATCCACTGCTGGAGGTCAGACAGTTTGTCGTTATATGCCCAGTGCTTCTGAACGTGGTCTTCACTCTGCTGTATCATCATCTACAAATGATAAAAATATGTCAGCAACTGAAGACAGACAAAAAGCACCTCCTTTGCTGGATCTAACACTATCATGGGCACAGAACCTCATGGGCAAAAAGGAAAAAAGCAGTTATTAATGAGAGATGAAAAACCTATCCTTTTAGTATCAGTGGTGTGGAAAACACCTCCAAGCTCCTGCAGGCCTGAATTCAACCACACGGGGGGGTATTAAGAACTAGAATTGCTCCCTTCCTTCTCAGCTGTAAGGGCACAGAGAATATATCTGGGGTTTTTGTACCCCAGTCAATATCAAATACATCTTATACTGCCTGAATCAGAAATGACTGTACAGACTTGTTTGGCAAAAGTCCAGTTCAGAGATAAATGGGATGATTGAGACTGAAACTAGAATTCCACAGTGCATGTTCAGGTAACACTTTAACATATGTAATTTTATAGTGAACTGCACAACTAAGGTAACTTTATGAGCTCTTCTTCTGAGATTGCTTTGGAGGTCATTTTATAGGTATGTTTGCAAGCTACAAAATGCCTCAGGACAAAATAAGTATGCAGCACTTTTCTCTCATTAATTTCTAGGTCACAAAGAAGCCATAAAAACGCCAAACGCTTTAGTACAAACCCTCTCTCCAGTAATGTGTGAAGTGCAAGCACCACCATCATAATATGAGTTCTTTTGGTTGGAAATCTCAGGCCCACTCCAGAAATAGTTTATATAGACATAAAAACTGTGTAGATGGTATCCTATCCCCAAGGGAAATCACATTAGAGATAATCAGAGAATCCTGGAAGAGTTATCAAAGTCATAAGAATTCGGTGCCTTCTTCCCCTAAAATGAAAATATCTGTCACTCAAAGCAAGTAATGTCATATGCTCAAAGACTTTTTAAAATATTTTTAAATAGAGGCAACTGACAAGTCCCCAGGCAACTAAAAACTTCCTTATGTTACCTCCAGTGATCTCTTCAGGGCCTGAGAATCAGATGAAAGTTGGTTCATTTCATGCCTGTGTGTGGTATTTGACTGAACAAGCTTCTCTACCTCCTCCATGTGAATTGCAAGCTCTGCCAAGTCATCTTGGATCATCTGCAGAGGAAAAGACAGATTCCATATGGCTAGTGTGCTAGGTACGGCATGGATTTTCACAACACATACACCAAAGGTAGCTTCATTTGACAGTGAGAGGATAAAAAATCCCAGCAACAATCACTGTCATTAAGAAAGTGAATTGTTTTGATGCCTAGGAGTAAATGTTTCTGAAAAAAATGGTTAGATGTGCTTTACATATTACCAGGAGATAACAAAGAAGATAAGTTGCTGAGAAGTGCCAATGGAGCCATAATATAATCAGCTAAGTACTGCAAAGAACTGTGGTGATAACAGCCCTGTGGTCACTGAGGATGAAGTGGCACAGTGCTGCTGAACCACCATAGCTCTCCATGGCAGAGTCACATCCCCTCTCCCTTCTCCTCCTGCTCTTCTCTCCCCTCTCCCAGGTATGTAATCCCACTGCATGCCTTGAATAGGTTCTACTGTGTGTGGGACCCTTTGCTGAACCCATTCAAAACACTAACCAAAAAAATTATCATCTTTTTCGGTTAATTTTTTTTTCTTATCTTGGCCAGCGGAATCAGCCTGTGGAGTAAATCCAGCATGTGTCAAAGCTAAGTGACAAGGTAAAGAGCAGAAAGAGAAGGATACAAAAGGGAGTGGAACAACTGAAATTTTTTTGGAGGAAGTTAGATTGGTTCAGGTTATCTTGTGCAGTTTCACTGCCAGTGGGAAGTGTCAGGATACATTTTCTTTAGCAATAAACTAGCCCAAGAAGGTGTACCACCAACAGCTTCCAGCTGCTTCTTCCTTCCCTCAAGCTCAATTTGCCAGTGCTTCATCTGCATTGCTTTAATTTCATTCACTCATGTTATAAACTGGACCAAGTGAAATTATCTAACACATGATCAAGGGGAAAGGTACTGAATTCCCAATGCTAAAATAATATGAACAAACAGGACCACAGTTAGCTGAGGATAACATGGCCAAACAATACTGTAATGTACCTGGAGTCTCTGGAGCTGTGTCTTTTTACCCAAGAGGTCAGGCCGTGGCTCCTTCTCTAGATCTAATTTGGCTTTGATGGCAGATAATTTCTTCTGCAATGGTGCAAAACCAGCATCAAAGTTCTTATGTTGCAATATCAAATTCTAGATGGAGAAATAAGAAAAGAGGTCCAGCATTCAAGACATATCCCTTGGCATTATCTTTTGTCAATATCTGCTTAATATTCAGAACAAACACTGAGCTACACTATGCAACGGACCACAAATTTATTCGAATGTATGATCAGCCTAGAGAAAGGGATTAGTACTGAATTTAGACGTATAAAACCAGCTTAGTAAAGACTTGACCTTTGTCTTTATCACAGGCAAAGACAGTACATGGGTTTTGTAGTTCACCTGGAGTTTGCTCTTGCTTTGCAGGAGACTTTTGTGTAGAATTTCTCTCTCCTTTGAAGCTTCAGCTACTTCTTGAAGGAGAGACCCTGCTGTTTCCTCACCAAGGACATTGTTTAGCAAATCTTTCTTCAGTTGTAACGTCATCAACTTCTCTTTGAACTGGGAGCTTTCAGCTAGAGCAGCCTAAAGGAGGAAAATTCTTCCAGTGAAATCATACCAAAAAAAATAATCATATAACCATATTATTCTCACACAAGTCACACAACCAAAGCAGTATGACAAAGTCAGGTAAAAACAGCATGCTGAGCTAACAAGGGTTAACAGAAGGTACCTGGACAGCGCCCAGTTAAAGGAAATATCTTCCTGATAATGTTAGAGGCACCAGGGCTGCATCCATTTTGTGAACAGAAATAGAGGTAAGCTGCACTATGGAAAGAGTTGTCTGTGCAGAGGAGAGGCCTAAACAACCAACAGAAAGGACAGCTTGAATGCTCATCCTGAGGATGAATTCCATCCCTGTTCGCAGACACATTTATTCTGGAGATCACAGGGATGAAAAAGTAACAAATACACCTTGCTGGGCACATGCATAAATCGTGCATTTTAATCCCACGTCTACATCACTACAAAATTCTTTAACAGAGTCCACAGACTTCCCATCCAGGGAGATCTGGGCTAATGCTAAACAGTATTATCATCATTGTTAAAGATATCTAACATTTTAATGCAGCCTACTCAGCTGACAACTCCAGTCAATCAAATGGAGGACAGAAAGTAAGACAATGTGCTAAAGCTGGAGCTAAGTAAAGACCTTCGTCCCTACTGTGGGTTTTCCTGCCACACTGGCAGGACCTTCCAGCTGCTGCTGCCTGGCAGCTGTCTGCAGGCTTGGTCAAACCCACATTTCTGAACTTAGTAACAGCTTTGCTACCTCGATGTGAGCCAGTTCTGGCTCCGGAATCTCCAGGAGCATCTGGACCGATGGCTTCCACTGCTCAAAACTTTGCAGGGGATCTTGGAAGCATCTCCGCAGTTTGGTTTCTGTCTCAGTGCTCATTTTAGAAGTCTTGCCTCTCACACTGTAAGGATAAAGTGACAACAAAGAGAAGGATTAAGAAGAAATCCAAGCCCAAACATTCTATTCTCCCAGGCATGAATTAACACAATACTTGGGTGTAAACCACGTACAACACAAAAGCCTTAGTCTGTTTGACTGTCTCAGCCTGGTGTTGCATACCAACAGCTGCTCTGTCAGTCAGAGACATCTGACAAAACTTTATTTAGATGCCGTAGGACACATTTGTCTTTTGTACAACTGTGTATCAGGAACTACTTTGCTTTTCTAGTAGCCAGCAGTCTCCCCTTGTAAGTGATCCTTCTTGGCTGCTGTCACCAGTGTGATTTAACAAATCGTATTATCGGAGCAGTCTCACTGACTGATGGGAGGAACAAGCCAAGAGCGTCTAGAATGTAACTGCAGTTGCCTGTAAAAAACAAGGTTTTGTTTCTTTAAAAAATTACATTAAAACGTCTTTGATAACCTTATGTTAGCACAAAAAGTGAAAAATACATTTTTATTTCAAGTATAATTATTTTAAATTTTGCAGAACCACTTGAATTTATATTAGTACATACAGGTGATTCTGATAAAAGCTTTGTATTTATGTATATGTATCCACATACATACACAGCTCTATTATTGGAAAAAAAAAATTAAATCAGCAAACCTTCAATGAATATTCAGGCTTCTCTTAAAAATGCTTATCCCAAACACAGCTGAGGGACAAGGCCCAGCAGTGACACACCCCATGCAGCTGCCTCCTGTTTTTCCCAGCTTGCCTGACCTTCCCAGTTTGCAGAATCCTGACTGATATGGCAAAACACAGCCCAAACTTTATGTTCATAGGGGAACAGTATCTTGCAAACTCACAAGACAGGCAGGTGAGAGCAATGCCAATCAGGATCAAGACTGCCTTTCCATAAAAACAGAAACAACAATCTTACCTGTGTCACTGGGCCATGACGGAGCTAAACAAAGGCAAGTTTGCAGAGGCCAAAAGCTCCGCAAACAGAAAGTTCTGACTTTACACGTCCTCTGCCATTTGCTCTGCTGCCCCTGCCAGGCTCAGTGTGAAGCTGCCAGACTTCCCAAAGCAGCTTTGGAGAGAAGCTGGCAAAGGAGCAGCTGCCATTTTCTACTCAGAGGCAAGTCCCCTGCCTTCTGTGCTCCTCTTTCACCATTGTTTACTTGCTAGTTTTTAAACTGAAATCCTTTCCCACAATGACCTATAACCCTTCCAGCAGGACAGCATACTGAGCACAGAGGGAAATAAGCCGGGATACAGGAAAAGAACTGACCTTCTTTTTTCCCTTAAAAAAATGATCCTTTCTTCTAGTTTGCAAAATTTGCTGCAGCTTCTTTACTTCCTGATTCCAGGCAGCCTGGAAACGGAAACACTGAAGTCTGGGGAGAGGCTAAACTTTCAGAGTTTCCAAACCAAGGCAAGCTGAAAACAGGAACATGCATATAAGCTGCCAGGAGAAGGGGAATAAACTCTGCCAAGTAATTGCTAAGGCTGGTGAGTCACTGCAACAAACTCAACAAGGGAGGGCCATAATTCTTCTGAACCGTTTACTACCACAGTTCCTGTCCTGATTTTCTAGTTGCTGGCATGAAAGGCAAGCAAAATACATAAATTATTATTATAAAATGCTAATAAGATCAAATTAGCTGCCAACAATCTAATTTTCTTCAAACCATACACAACATTAATGATGCAAGATCATTGCTTGAAAATGACCAGGAGCCTCCAGCTCCTAGTAAATGGCTAAAATTACAGCTTTACTGAAATATGGAGGCGGATGTAATTAGCAAAAGCTTTTTTTCCTACCCATCACTTATAACTGGATGGCATATCACTTTTTTCTTAGGCCCCTGACAATCCCTTCAGTGTCTGAGAGAAGATTCCCCCATCAGCCCACCATAATCAGACTTCCCAGTACCTTTGATACTGGTGTATTGCAGAGACAACACTCTCAGCGTGTGGCTGCACATCTTGGGAAAACCGTAGCAGTTCCTTAAGCTGAGCCTTCAGCCTCTCAATCTTTGACTCTTCTGCAGCCAGAGCTGCTCTTGTTGCCTTAATTATAAAAATAATGAACAGATCACACCTTATGTAGTGTCTGGCACACAAAATGAAGAAGTAAGGCTGTGTCTCAGGGTATGCACAAATCCCCTTTCAGTGGCTTTTTTCCTGGTTATAAGGAATATGGTCTTTGCTAAGACAGAAAACATTCTCAGGAACAGTTTTGCTCCAGCAGGCTCCTCTCCTCCCCTCACACTGCCCAGCCTCTGCATCTGATCTGCAGTGTTCACTGTTTGAACAGAGTGAATCACAAACAGGCCCAGTTTCAGTTCAGTGATTGCAGTCTATAACATGAGCTGCATTTTTGGAGCAGTCTTAATGGCGTCTGTTTGCATGAACAGATCTTTCTCAGAGACTCACATATAGAGAATGTTAATTCTAGGGCGACTCAGGGAAACAAAAACAACTAGAACCCATGCAAATGTAGCTGGATTGAACCAGTCTAAATTTTTTGGATCCTTTTTGCATATACTTTTCCCAGTTAGTCCTGCACAGTTCTAGACATACAAACAGCAATGAAAGGCATTTTGAGAACAGATAATAAATGCAAAACCAGCCCTTGAGAGGAGATGAGTAGTAAAGATTCTTATCTACTTTACGTCTGATGAATTTTTTCGCACTCATTTTTGCAGCAGATTGGTTTTGGTGTAAATACTGGATTGTTACAATCTTGGGAATTCTTAGTACTGATGATGTGTCTGCTAGTAAGGGAAGAGAGGTACCTATCTTACAGAGATGAAGGATACAACATAGCAATGGTCTTAACAAATTCCTCAGAAATATATGTACTTGTGTCTGTGTATGCACTTGTGTCTGTGTATTTATATATATATAGTGAGGCATTAATTTCCTGCTTCTTTTTAAGTGGAGCAAATTGTGTTGTTTGCTCTGTATTGTGCTCTTTTTGTGTATGAGTCCTTTAAACTCTAGACACACACTCCAGCACATCCTCCAACCCTGCTCCTTCTATGCAGCATAAGATGAATGTTGGGACAGTTGATTCCATTGTTGGCAGCCACATTTTCCTCACTCTGTTTCACACACATTCATACTCTTTCCTTATCATCTTTAACCCATGGGACAGGCATCTGTTGATGTGACTATGCATGTTCAGTCTATGGCTGCACTTGACCCTCCACACAAAGGGTAACAACCTACATTGCATTTTCTCCACAGAATTACAAACTCATCTTCAGTCTTTTCCCCTTCCCCAGGGTCCAGGTCATTTTCTAGTCTCTGTAGATCTTTTCTCAGCTTCTGGATGTCTGCCTCTAATTGTCTGGCTTGGGACTCATAGGCACTTTCAGACTGTTGGATCTTGAGCAATCTCTCTTCCTCCTCACTGCTCAGCAGTTTCAACTTCTCCAAGGCTTTTCTTAGCTCTTCAAGTTCATCCTTCAATCTTGCAGCGCCAAGTGGAGAGGTATTCTGAATCACCTCTGCACACTGATTTTCAAGGTGCTTCCATTTCTTTCCACCACTCCTAATGTCTTTGGCAATTTCCTGCAAAAAGAAATTAAATAAAGATTATCTGCAGGAATGGGAAGCTGGGGAAAAAGCTGAAAGCAGTAGGAAAAAAGACCACCTCTCCTGGTTGTATGTATATTGGTTTTCACTTCTTATTTCAAAATATGTCTTTTTTCAAGTGACCAGAAGTCAGGGTTAGTCATTTGACTGCTTTCTGAGTAATATTAATTGCCATTGATTCTGAAAATATTGGTTTTCATTAATGCTTACCACCTGAGATCCCTGACAAAGAAAACAGGAGCTGCAGGCACTAGATAATAGTTGGATCTCAGAGATTTTAAACTAAACAGTTAAAGCAGTGGCACAAAAATAAAGGATTTTGTTCTCAAAAGTGGTATTTTCATCACCCGCTCTAAACTTTCAAAAACTGTGAACCTTCAGGGTCTATTTGCATCATGTTTACCAAATCTGATTTATTTAAACAAGATCATTGAAGAATCACATAACCATTGGAGATAAGGCTTTAAGAAAAACAAACCAGACCAGTTTGTGACTCATACTGGAAGAACCATAGATACTAACAGTTTCAGGACCTCATACAACTCTTCTGCCCTAGCCCATGCTAAAATCACCATCTATTTTGTACATGTAATTCTTTTCTCAAGTACACCCATGTACACCCAGCAACACATACAGGGACAAAAACCACAGAATCCTAACTCCTTGTTAGAGTTACATTGTTCAAGGACCTTCAGTGCCTTTAGCTTGTCCTCTGCTGAAGACTTGGTTGCTTCTCCAATGCAGCAGTTTAATCTCTCTGTGACACCATTCAGCCACGATTGAAACTGGTTGACATTAGCGCTGTACTGCTCATGTTCCGTGGTTATCGTTTCAAGCAGTTTCACTCTGTTCTGTAACAAGAGACATCGGAAGTAGTGAGGACTGTGCTTATCTGCTCTTTTTCCTTTATATTATAACCCAGAATTTATAAACAAGACTCCCTTTTCATGAGCCCCGATAACACTTGGCCTCCACAGGAATTCAAAGTTTACCTCAAGAAACAGAACACAAAAGTACACAAAGGCTTGTTCCTGTCTGGATTGTGCTGCAGGTTCTCAATGTCTAAGTCTCCAAGAACACAAACTGCAAGGCCCTGTCAGGTGAATTTCTGGCTTTCCAAACCTTCCTACTCTCTCATTAGAAAAAGAAAAGAGATGGAAGTTTGTTTCTGGTTTTCACTTTGAGAGACAAGCAGTTATGTTCCTCTTGTGGGTTAAAAATAAAGATGAGCACACCTTCCTTATGTCTCAAAATGAAAATAAAAGAGAATGCACTAGAGGCATGAAAATTGTTTTAAATTGTTCATTATTTAAACAGACTATGTGGAAAATGACCATCACCTGCAACTGTGTAGTTCAGGCACTTCTGTACTTACTTAGCAGATCACAAACTATTCTGTGGTGGTATCACAGACTCTGGAAACAAATTCAAGCCAATGGAAAGCAGACTTCATTTTCCAAGTTACCGCCTGTACACCCTATAACTTACAATCCCTGAATTTACAGGGGCCTGCACATCCTGAGTTGCTCCCTGCTGATCCAGTATGGCACTCCTCACAAGCCACATTTGTTCAGACTAGCCTTGTTTTGCCAGCCCAAGTTTAGGCCTGTTTGATTTTGACACAAATCACCTGCTCTGTTGTTTCACTAGTATAATATCCAACTTAAGTATTATTTTCTGCAAAACCAGACTGATTTTTTCTTGCCCTTCTCCAGCTGGCATGGAGAGCAATTGATGTACACTATGGTTACATTAGATAAAAAAAAAAACTCATTCCTTGTGCAATCCATTTAGTGCTTGCAGCATCCTTGAAAGCACCCTTTGCTCTCCCAGACAATGGGCCAAGTTTCATTCTGTGTAATACAGGACACACCACTGGCCTCTGAGCAGCTGCCCTCCACGGCGAGTAGAGTGACAGCTGCAATGGTGGGTAGAGCTGAAAAGTCCCCTTTGCATTTCCCTTGTCTCTGTGAGGCTCTGGACAGGTCCCCACACCTGCCAACCTGCCTGAGGTGGCAGTGAGCCATCTCCATTCTGTCAGCCTGTTCTCCAGCCAGGCCAGCAGGAGAGCGGCACAAGCATCAGTCACCCCAGGATCTCCCGTGTGCTGGGGGTGGCGGTCCCTCTGGGACTTTGCCCTTCACCTTTGGGACAGGTTATGCCCATGGTGCACTACAAAGCCACCATCCTGCAAGTAGCACACCACCAGTCTGTTTTCCTCACTGCCACTGCAGTCTCTGCTGACTTGTGCAGTTCATGAGTGACTCCCCTAAAGCTACTTAACTTGCTGTGGGACAAAAGAGGGACAGCTAAGGGACAATTGTTTCCCATGGAGGATGAAATGCTGCCCATTTATTAGAGCATGACCTTTAACAGCACCAGCCACACATGGGTTTGGATGAAACCAAAAGGTAGAATTATGACTGCAGACTTCTGTGGCCAAGATGTATCCAGCAGAACACCTCACTTGCTAAATTCCCGTGTGTAAATTCTCAAACCTGCAGAGGCTAAACGATTCGTGCCTCGACCTCACGTCAGGGACCTGAAGAAGACAACCTTATAGCAGTGTAAAAGGGCCACATATCAAAGTGCACCAAGTCAGGCCAAGCTTATCGACTCCATGAAATTAGATTAATTTGTTTTATTGGCAGAAGCTCCAAAGGGCATACATCAAAATAACAAAGCAGAGATGTTATTAAGCTCAAAAATCTTAGGCTGATATACAGGGGGTTAAAAAAGAAGTCAAAACAACCTACCCTTGGACAAGGCTATTCAGCTAAAACAAAGGAATCTGCAGTTTGGTGCACTGCTGGTCTGTGAGGTCAAGGAATAGATGTCATGGATCTGGACAGACTGTGCTAGGTGTCAGACAAAAGGCTTACAAAGAGCTGGCTGAGCCCTCTCTCCCACAAGAGGTTAAGCAGGAAAACTTTCCAATGATGAAAAGCAAGGTATCACGTGCTCCTGCTAGGTTAGCTGTTTGGGGAGCAGGATGGTGTGAAACTCAGCATCCACATTCACTGGAGGAGACTGAAGAAAGGACATGGCCCTGGAAAGAGTGAGAGCACTGACAGGAAAAGAATGGGTTTGCCATGGGCTGCAGAGAAAGAGATGTGTCTGGGCAGAATATGTCCAGCCCTGGGTACTCAAGGAAGGTGGATAGAGGCTTAGGAAGCCCTCTCCCCTAAGATCCCTTCACAGTCAGTCAAGGCAAATGAGCCTCCTCTGGAAGGCAATCTAGAGAACATAAAGGAAGTTCCTGCTTTAAATCCCTCTGTGGTGTCTCAAGGAGAGTATAGAAAGCTCCTGTAGCCCTTTCTGGTGTTTTTAGTCTTAGCCCTAGGGTACCTCAGCAAACTGTTGTAAGTATCTGGGTTTCAGTTAACAGAGACAACATGGACTGAAATTAATTTGATGTGCTCAGAAGTATTTAATATATTTTCTAAATATCAACATACTGTATATCATAACTTTTCTTACCATCTTCAATCATAATTTATGCTAAAACATACAACCATCTACCTCTGCATATTTTTAATTTCCTGGACAAGGGAAAGCACATAGGAAATGGCTGCCACATCTAAAAATATTCCTGTTGATGCAATTAAAAGAAAAGGATAAGCTTTTAAAATTTGGGAATGTTAAAGACACATGTTAGCACTAAGGAAAAAAAACCCTCCCACCATTTGCTCATACCAGAGAAGCAATATCACAGGCAAACCATTTAAGAAACACTGTCCAAGACCCTGCCTTCTGACAGAGCTGGACAACTGCACAGGATCTAAAAATGCTCTTCAAACACAAGTGTAATCTACAAACACCAGTGAGCCTCCTCTGCTCAGGCATTCAGCTGGCATCTGCAAGTCACATTTAGTCTGGCCTCTCATCATGTGAGGAGCCAGAGCAATCCCCTTACAACTCCTGCGTCTCTTTCATTCATTCCTCCCGCCCGCTGGAAGAGGTGACAGGGTTTCTCTAACTAGTGTTATACTTTCCAACACAATTCCCAAGGTGCCTGTAACCATGGCATTAGATAATAAACTCCTCATTTACTTCAGTTGCAAAATCCAAGGCTTCCCAGCTCCCTTCTTTGTTCCATACCTCCTGAAAGAGGGATTTCTTAGCTGGATTCTCTCACTCTATCCTTCTATGAAATGTGGTATTTATAACCAATGCCAAAGAAAAGCTTTTTCTAGTGTCTCAGTTGGCTGGAAACATAAAGACATATTTTGTCTAACTAGTATGAGCCACTTCCTGATCTCATTTACACCAGCACATATCCAAGTCGGTTAGAGAAATCACACTATGTAAAATCAGTCTCAGAGAGGTCACATTCTGGCTTTGAGTATTCAAATTACTTGTTTGAAAGAACAGCTTTATTAAAATAACTAATGACTGTCTCCAGCTTCAAAACCAAAGACAATTTTGGTGAGGAGGGAGTGAATGATAATTTTAAATGCCAATCTAGATAAACCCCTGAATTCCCAGGAACTTTCTTATTTGCATATCCAGATGCCTTGTAATCAAGCCATCTACCTTTAAAAAGAAATAATCAGTGTTGAGGCTCAAGTCTGCTGGTGGCTTCTCTGTGGCAGC
The DNA here is from genome assembly GCA_013397815.1 of Aleadryas rufinucha. NCBI lineage: Eukaryota > Metazoa > Chordata > Aves > Passeriformes > Aleadryas > Aleadryas rufinucha. The sequence goes on along the minus strand of VZTH01017365.1, from coordinate 97,601 downwards.
TGCAGCTACAGAATTTCCAAATATACTCTAGACTTTGGAGAGACATTAGCAGTAGTTGTATATTTATGGCTAGGAAAGTATCTGAACTACATGCTTACAAAAGATGCCAGTTAAGGGGGTTTTTTGTAATTTTTGGGGCTCGGGGTATTTTACTTCAAAAGTGAAAAAGTATCTATGGAGCAAGCAGGACAATACCACAAGCATCCCAATGTTGTTGTTCTTCCAGTGTGATTTGAAGTTAACTTTGTACAATGGCACCAGGGAGGGAAAGCCTCCATCACTGTCAGGCTCCAGTTCTAGACTGGTGTGTAGGTGTGAGAATTAATAGAAGGCAGCATTATAACAGAGGCAGACAGCAGAACCAATGTAATGAAAATGATGTCTATTTGCACCAGGTTACTACAGCCTATGAAATTCCTAGAAGTCACTACGAGCAAAAACTAGGTTTTAATTTCTATATGTTTGGTATAGATGTGTCTATAAATATATATCTTTAAAATATCCCTTTAAGTATTTCTATTGATTTGGTCAATAAGAAATTGAATTCTTCTGTCCACCCGCAGATGTCTGCTCCTCATCCACACCACATGGTCTAATCTTCTCTTCACCTGAGTTTTAGAAGTGGAAAGTATAAGCATTTTCTGAAATCTTTACTCAGAAACAGGGTGAAAGGAAATCACAGGTACTGAAAGATAAAGCAGGATGTCTTACACCAGCCTATCTAACAACTGTTCAAGGTGGAAGATTAGTATTGGGTAAGAATTAGTATCCGTGTGCATGAAAATCTTTCAGATAGTGGAACTGGCCTCTGAGCAAAGTGTTGGGCCAGAGCTGACTCCTACCTCTGTGTTTTCCAGTTCTGCAGGCAGGGAGGGTAGCTCTGGGTCTCAACTAATGCTACTTCCTCCAGCAAGGCTGTGTTCATGTAATATTCCCTGGCTCCTGGAATGGGTACTCTGCATCTGGTTATACATGAACCACTAATGTGCTGAAAGATGACGAACAATTCAAACTTCAACAGAGATGACCTAAAGCAATATTCACTAGGTCACAGCAAGCAGCCTGCAGTTACTTTACAACAGCACACTATAAAGCACTGTGTAAGAGCATCCCAATTAACAGCTCACCTTGGGACTTGATAATTGTTTCAAACAGTCCATTGACTGAAAGGACAGGTGTCCTCAGCTCTGTTTCCTTTTGCAGTCCTACCAGGTAAGCCCCATCACTCAAGGAGCAAGTAGCAAACAATACCATAGATTGGAGGAATCTGAACACCTCCCACTCTTTATAAGTGTACCTGAGCTTCTTGTCTGATTCCTTCATATTCCACCCTCATTTTCTTCTGAGCATCCTCATCAACGCTGGGGTCACCTATCCTGCTGAACAATGAAGCAGCTTCCTCCAGCAGCCTTTCCAGCAGGACCGACTGATTTAGGACGTCATTCTGCAAAACTTGAGCATGGCTCAGCTGCCACTGCTTCTCCTTTAAGCCAAGTTGCAACTCAATGTCAGGCTCCAAGGTCACCCTCATGTTGTGAATCCATGTGTAGAACTCATCTTGGGCTTTCAGGTACTCGCTCCAGTGCAGCCAGACCCACTCAATGCGGCTGTTGGGGAGAGCAAGGGAGAGGAGTTAGATAAAATGATGATGGGAGCAGTGGAGACCAACAATCTCAAGAGGCCTTCAAAACAGTGCACAAGATTCTCAGCAATTTTAAGCTGCTCTGACTTGACAGAGTCTGGATTCACTTCCCAGGTTCTCTCTGCTTTAGGGAGGAAATATTCTGTATAAGATCCCCGTGCCTGACCAAATTCATCATTCCAGACCATAAAGTGGGCGGGCCAGGTTGTGAAGGCAGAGCACTGAGGTCTCACTGATCCTCTCTCTCCACACAGTCCCCAAAATGCTCACGGGACTGGGATTAGCAGGGAATTGCTATCTACAATTCAGGCAGCAGAGGCAGGAAGCACTTTATGAAAGCACTGGAGGAAACAGCTGCCTCAACACACCCAAGAGTGTGTTTGTCTTACCTGTGACAATGAGTAATGTATATGGCTGTCTCTTCCCACAAGGCTTTAATGTCTTTTAGTTTAGAGAGAACCTCATGCTTCTTATCCTCACCGATGCTGCGAAGAGCAGCATCTGCCTTCACAAGAACCAAGTCCATTTTCAAGCTGCCTTCTGGTTCCAGTGCACGTATTTTCTATGAGAAAAACAAATGGTACTGAAAGCATGGAAAGAAAACAAACATAATTGATGAAATGTAAACTTTGTTTTCACCCAGGAATCATGAACTCAGAATCATTTAGGTTGGAAAAGACCCTCACAATCATTGAGTCCAGTCATTAACCTGAGACTACCATGAGATGGAAATGCTTCTATGCAACACAATTAACCCTTCCCACCTAACTCTCTGCTGCAGTGTTTCTCCTGAAAGGAAAATAAGAATATTTTTTCAGACATGTTTATTCTTAAGCATCCTAAAGGACTGAATTTAATTGAAAACCACACAGCAGTTGAAAAACATTTAAGTTAGCTACAAAAAACAGACCATCCTCTATGAAATGCCTGTGGCTGTGTTTCCATTGCTGCTATAAGGTTACAGCACTGTGTTGCCACAGGCCAGCTGTTCTCCCCCACCTGCCAAAGCACAAAGAGGCAACCCCAGGGTACACTGCAATCTCTCAATTTTAAGCTCTACTATAAGAAATCATGAAGCATATTAAAAAGGCTTCCTAGTGCAAATAAAAGCTGGCTTAGAAAAGAAGCCAAGAGAAATTAACTAGTGGAATTTTCTTTCTGCTACCAAATTTTGCTTCCACTCTAAACTGCTAAGTTATGAATTGGTGAAAACGTGTATCTTACACAAATAGGAATGCCAGGAACTGAAAGTTGAGTAATCTAATTTTAAGTATCCAGAGATGGAAAAATAGCACAAGTTCTGTACAATATAACAGATTAATTATGACCCAATTCAGATGTCAGCTTTCAACATTACTTTATCCAAACTTCTGATACTATCAAATTAGCTTTTCTTGCTGCTTTTCTATAAACTCCTGGCAAACTGCAGGCTTTCAAGTTTGAAGAAAAAGGCTTCTACAACGAAAACACCAAGATGTTCAAAAACAGTGATTACTTTCAGTAAAATTAGGCGTATGGCATTTGTTAAAAAAGAATCATGTCAGTTATTACAAAGGTGAGACATTTGAGGTGGTTATTACTTTGGATTTCCAGTCTCACATTCTTGGAAAAGCCAGAATGCTTTTGGCATGCAGGCAGCACACCTGCATGTGATGTACAAACAGGTGTTTGGACAAATTATTTCCTAAGAAAGGTATGGTTAATGCAACCGAGGGAAGCAGGGCAAAGACAAGAAAATACAAGCCATAGCTATCATCCAACAGGAAAAGTGTAAGAGTAAAGCTGTATTCTAAGCCTGATCTTTTTCCAGCAATTAGAAGCAAACAACAGCTGGAGAGAAAGCAGTGGCCGTACAGTAATTTTTCTTTTTCAAATCTGTTTTTTACATGATTTCTATCATTGGCTGACATTTTCATTAACAAATTAACAGAAAATAAACCACAGGAAGGCAGCATGAAAAAAACTGGCAAGCCAGGGGCAAAAAAGGAACTGAAAATTGATCACTGGATTGGAAAACATCATGAGGACATCCAAGCTGGAGACAGAAGCCAGGCCCAGAAAGGCGGCAGGATGAGGGGGCAGGACGTGGTTAAGGTACACACGGGAAGAAAAAGCAGACACTTGTTAATCTTTAGAATGATGAACTTCCAAAGTCTGAGTTGAAAGCATCTCTTAACATGACTTTCTGCATGTTACAGACCTCCTCTAAAGCCCACAGAAGTAAATGGGCTTGAGTTCAGGCCATATCATATCATCACAAATCTCTAGACCTTATAACTTGTTATCTCTGCCATGAATGTTCTCCCTTTGCCAAAATACCACTCTTCTACTTGAGTTCCTGTGGTTTTTGCATGTTTTTTGAGACTGTACACATCACAGTTTCCCAGACAAAAGAAAAGGGTGAAAATAATTTAAGGTCGGAAAAATAAAACTATAGACCAAGATAAAATGCTTCAGGTTTTTATGACTGACATGCAAGTCTAGCCACCATCCATCACTCCATGAACAGTCTCTGTATTATGCCAGAGGCAAGATCCATCCTCCAACAAACCACAGTTAAGGAAAATGACTGAAGGCATCACTGTAAACTACCTCATCATCCATGCAACCCTGCAACTTGTTTTGTTAAAAATTCAGAAGAGGCAGGCCAAGTATAAGTAGACACACAAAAGGAGAGACTTTGGGGTAAATAACAATGGGAAAGATTTTGCCATTTAAATTAAAGAACAGATTACTTGGAATTAAAGGTAATAAAAGCATAAAAAGAGTTTCAATGTTAGTCATAGAAATATCACCACTCCCTCCAATCATGAATGGTACAAATAGGACAAACAGGAGTGTTTCCTTCTCTGAGATTACAAGACCTAGATAACATCTAATGAAACTGAAGTTAATGAATGTGAAATCACTGTAAGAGAGCAGGCACAATCTACAACAGGATCTCTGTGAGAAGAGTTATAAAACTGATTAAGTAAAACCAGGAAAAAATGAGAATTTTTACCTTTTCATTAAACAGATCATAAAGGGGATCTGTAAACCCTCTTATCATCAGGGTCTATGGAAAAGGTCAAACGAATTACTCTAGAACAGCTCATTACCAGGGCACTGCAATCTTTCTCTATTAGTGCCAGAGTCCTGGAGGAAATGGAACACTAACATGATCTGATTCTCTTATACTATACACTGCTCATCTGCAAATTACTATGGTAATTGCAAGCAGCAACCAAATTGTTCCAGGCTTGAGGAGAGTGTAAACATTTTAACCTGCCAAACTTGCTGCTAGTGTTCTAAATCAATCTGAAAATCTTGCAAGCCTGTGATATCAAATTGCCATCCTCTTTTTCTACATCTGTAAACATTTTGCAGATGGAAAAATTAGAAAGAATACTGATGTGAACCCATCCACAGAGGCCCAATTCTCCAACAAGCAGGGGCAGCTGACAATTTCCTAATGGAAAACTCTTGAGTTTACAGCAATAACTGCTGTAACAATGGCAGCAGTGAGAGCCACCTCTGAATTCCATCGCTCTTCCCTTACCTCAGTCTCTCTCAGTCTGGCTTCTAGGGCAGATCGAGGTCCTTTGGTGTTGTCATTGATCCTCAGTCTCTCTTGGATGGCCTTCATCCAAGCTTCTGCATTCTCCACGCTACTGTCAAATTCATCCTGTAGCTGCTGAGTCATCGCATTGGAAGAAGCTGAAAGGATAGGAAACAGGGAGGTAAGCAGCTTTTGGGTAAGACCTAAACAGGAATGAAAGGCAATCTAAAGCAGCAAGGGAGAAAAGCTAATGATGTTGCGGCTTTCCTCTTGAACAATAATACCAAAAACTGCAGCAGTATCGCTGTTCAGTTGGGCACAGAGAACACATTCACACTGCAGCTTTCCCAAATGAAAATATACCAGGAAACAAAAAGAAGGTGGAGAACTCTGGGAGGCTCCATTACAGTAAACAGATTTAATTCAAAGCTTTTAAATGAGATTAATTTGGTGTTTGTCGTGTGTTCCAGATTAGCTACATCAAACACAAACACTTTCTGTTTCTTCCCAGAGTGATGTCAATAGAAAACTCTCCCAATGCCCTTCTGGGCTCATGTACTGAGCACCTGACACCAGACTAATGAAGTACTTTGGCACATGCTTAACTTAGAGGTGTATAAACTGCTTTTGTAGAGTTGTTAAAGCTGCTGAGAGCAGGATCAGATGCTCAGACCCTCAGTTAACTTCTTCTGCTGAGACCATGCAGAGGTTACCTGAATGCATATGCAGTGAGCCTGGGATACACAGACAACAGGAATTGGCCAGCAACTTCCAAGACAAACCACAAACAAGCCTTCACAAGGGAATATCAACACCAGTGGATATCTTCTTTTGCCATCTCTTTTACTCCACAAGAGGCTCCAAGTTTTTAATTTTCCTCTCCCTCTCTCATGTTGCCCATTCCCAATCAGCAGGAAGGTATGATGGCTGGCTGCTCTGTTGAGATCTCTGTTTAGAGCACAGGCTCTCCCCTGCCCAGACAGCCTCCTTTGTGCCTGTACAATAGAGGAGAGCCATCCTAGGCTCGCCCCTAGGACTGCTAGACTAAACTTGACTAATAAGGATGAGCCATAACAAAGCGCCCTGTAGGTCAGCTCCACTGAAGTGAACAGAACGAGAGCCATTGACATTCAGTGGGTTTGGATCACATCCTACTGCTACTGCCAGCCAAGCAGCCAGTGTCTCGCAGAAAATGAAATATTCTTACTCTTTGTTATTCATCACTGAAAGATTTTTTCGGCACAAAGTTTGAGACTTAATTACTGAACCCAAGTTTGTTGTGCAGAATTCAGTTCACAGTAGTTTCCATGAAACAATTCATGTGGAAGAAATTGGTGTGAGAGGCAGAGCACGGCTCCTGGTGAAGCTGGACCAGTGGTGTTTTGCAACTACCAGAGCTCTCAGCAGCTCAGTCTTTTCAAGGCAGAGCCATCCTTCTCCTCACAAGCAGAAAGCTCCCCACCATCCTGCCAATGTTCCTGTCCATGAGGTAAAAGGATTCATGCAAGATTAGAGGTCCTTCCCTGCAGCTCCCAGTGTATTTTCTTCCACATTAGACCAGAGGAAACAAGATGTCAGCATTCACAACAGTCTGAACTGTTGCTTGCCAGCCGTCAGCAGGCTTTCTACTCAACAGGTCCCAGAACAGAATGAAAGAACTACACCTGCAGAGCAGCTACTGCCCTACACATGGGGACAGCTGGAGCAGAGGACGGGGGCAGACCTCCATGTGCAGACAAGCTGTGCTGCATTTGCATGAAAGAGGGAATTCTTCCCTAAGGGAGACCTGTCAGACAGGACAGAATCTAAGGCTGTAGCTCTCAGAACTTGAGAGCAGCTTTAAAAAGAGTGACCTCACCTTGAAAAGATTAAAAAAATAGAACAGGATGTACTGGATTTAGTGAGGGTGGTGTGGCACAGGGCAGCTACTCCCTCTCTCAAATATAAAAAATATGACAGGATATATAATTAAAGCTAAACTCATTGACTTACATCACGAGAGTCCTAAAGATGAAGTCAGCTAATGGAGGAATGTTATTCTCACTGGATTTCTAGATAGCTGTGTCCTTCTCCAACTATGACTGGTTCAGAACTGACATTTCTGAACTACAATAATCCAGTTCTCAGAAAAGAGCACATATCTCATTGCAGCTGAAAAATCAACTCATTTTCACATTAACATTTTCTCGTTATATCTGGCAGTTGAAGACGGACTGTTCCCTAAAACTCCCCTTGTTACATACATACATTTCTAGGCAAACAGTTTCTGAATGCTCAAGTATAGGCAGTGGTGATTCCAAGTTATGCTATTGTGAAACAAAAACTCCCAGTGCATTTGCTGGATAGACACTGACAAGAAGTGGCATTCATTTCCTAGGAGAGGTTTCTATTCCTGGCAACATCCATATCATATTTAAAATTGGCTTCAGTACTCCAGCCATGGAGTAGCCAATACAGAACATAATGTTATCCTAGTCCTATTTTTTTACAAAACGTTGAGGGCAATCTAACATGGTTAAGAAGCAGTGGAAAACCTACTGTCATCCAACAGGAAGAAAACCCCACTCACATTCTGCCCTCATGCTGCTGCTCTCTGAGCACAAGGAATTTCTGTCAAAACCTCACAATTACACAGCCCCCCCATCCCACACACAGTCAGTCCAGTAAGGAGTCAACACAGGAAACCACAAAAAAACTTATTTCAATATTAAGATCATCAGCTTGCAAAGGAAGAGAAACACTTTGCTACTCCAACTACAGGCATAAAACATCATTAACTGATTTTGACCAACCAATTCCTGTATCTAGTACCACAAAGATTATTAAATTTAGCATGGACTCAATGCCCAGGTGGATTTCATAGTAGTTACAACCTGCAATACCTGACATGGATTTGGGCTGCCTTTTGAGACCTCCTGTCCTCTCTCCACACAGGGCAGCCAGATGCTGGCTGAAGCAATCAGCTACAGCACCAGACTTTTGTTCTGGAACCCTTCCCAGGCACTAACAGCATGATTGATACCTGCAAGGTAAAAGCATGATTTCTGACTTACTGCCTGCTTGGGAGGAAGAACAACTGCTGACTATTTGAGATATGGCAAGATCTGTAACTCCTTCCCAAATTCTTCTAAAGCTGGGATTAATGATTAGTGGACAAGAGTTAATGAATCAACAGCATTCACCCCATTTCTGTTGCATCATTGGAACTAAATGATTGAGCAATACTTCTGGACATGAAATTGAGCAATACTTCTGGAGCCTGATGTGTACAAGAAGGATAAAGGAGACATAGCAGCTCCTGGAACAGACCTAAGCTGTAGCGCTGTGCAAAGCCATCATTCACACTCCAACCTGTAATAGCAGCAGGCCATTAGGGCCACCCGTACTGTGGTGCAACAGCCCCTATCCCAGGCTCAGTCCCTGGGACCCACTGTGCCAGGGAAAGTCTTCCCTTAATCACCGGTGCAATCCTCTGAGCAATTTGTACAAAATTGTTTTTCTCACAGTTATTTTCAAATGCATCCAGCTGTTCAAAACTGCTTTTCATTTAATGCCACTTGAATCAGTGTATTAATTCATACTGTGGAAAGTGCATTTACACTCTAGAAAACACTTTGCATCTCTATACATGTTACTAAATGAGGGCAATAACTATGCATAAGAAATTCTGACACAGATAATGAGATGCTGAGCAAAACTAAGTTTTATTTGTCCAGATGCAGTAACAGTTTCTTGGTAGAAGTAACAAAGAAGCATATTTCAGGGTGTTGAACAGAACTAACCCAGGACAGCTCCTGCAGCATACCCACAGGTTATAAAAAGCACGTTAGGAACAGGAAAATGTAAGACAGATTAGCTGCAGAAACCTGTAGCTGAACCTCTCCTACAACACTAGTCTTCCTACCTTCTCTGAATCACCCTCCATGACCCCCAAAACACAGCTTGGCAGTGTCTGGGTAGGCACACATATTCCAGTACCACAGAGGGATGATGTCCCAGCCCTTGCCCAGCCGCTCTGTCAGACCCACTGCACACCCACAGCACAACCAGGGCTTGCACTGGTTTGTCTGAGGCTCAGTTACATGCATGGGATATCCACACCTTTGGAAGAACACTTGACACAGCACACACTTGTCTCAAGACAGCATCACTCCTCTCCTGCTCTCTCATCCAGGCACAAAACCATTTAGCAAGGAGGGAAGTCAGAGAATTGCAGCCTACCACCTCTTCCCAAAATCCTGGAGAAGGAGCAGCTGGGAGGATGCTGGGGGGGCACACATGCTGTACCCCCAGCTTGCCCACAGGCTGAATACCTGAACATGAATTACTGAGATCCAAAGCAACAGCAAGCTGGGTTTTGCTTTTAAAATCTGTTCCATTTGTGTTGGGCTGGGCTGAAGAGATGCAGAGGCAGCTTTGTTTCAACTGTGGTCTTGGAGCCATCTTGCTGAAAGAGCAAATACATGAATTAGCTAACTGCTCTGCATTACAGCTCTGGGAGCCACTGCGTGGACATGTCTGGGTTTTCACGGCAGACCCTGACACAGACACAGGCAGAAGTCATCCCTCACATGACCCACATGGCACTCGCAGGGCCAAATTTCTCTGAGCAGTTCTTTCCTAAGTACAGCCACTGCTGAAGCCTTCCTAGTACACCTAATAACTCTTCTGAGATATTGCAAGATTTACTTATTTAATATTTGTAATACACCACTGAGAGCTTTTAAAATTATTTTGCAAGTGCAGTGTCTTTTTCTTAGGATTATCCTATTATTTTGCAATGTTTCCTAATGTACTGTTTTCTCTCTGCCAGTCATACTGGGGTTCGGTTTTTTGTTTGCTTGTTTTTTTTTTTAATTTAAATCTCTTAAAACATTTCTTACAACCACTCCCATTTTACACATTCTTTTAAACCCTACATTTATAGAACACAGGCTTTTAAATGGTTTCAATATGTCTTAGATTCTTATATTCATGTACTACTTGACTAGTTTCCAGAAACCAGTTCTTACAAAAATAAAAGTACAAAAATGCTCCAGGAAAATTCAAACCACTCACCATTAGGGAAACTATTTTCCAATTATTGAAATACTTCAAACTTTTCACAACCCTTTTCATTTGGTTCTGGGATTGAATGTGAAAAAAAAAAAGATTTAAAAAAAGACCACTGAACTGTATCAAATTTTAGACAAATGTATGAGTGTGGAAGCAATTTTGGTTCTGGAAATTGTATCTGGGATAATTTAGTAACTTTTCAGCTTCCCTAGATACTATAAAGAGAGCTCTGAGGAGGCACAGAGCTGGGAGCTCTGACTGTCTGCTTTAGATTGGAGCAGAGGTCAGGAGCTGGCACAGACCGCAGAGGCACAGAGCACTGACCCTTGTCTTTCCAAAGTTGAATATTCTTGGTCTACTCCAGGAGGAGCTACTGTGAATTTTGAATCCAGCCAGCCTTACCAGCCTTCCTGAAAGCCTCCAGGATGGCAGCTGTACCCATACAGAGCCCAGTTAAACTGCCCGAGTAGGTGCAGAAGCTCTCAAGGTTTCAAATAAAAGGTGCAGTTATTTCCAGCATAATCTTTTAGAAGCTCAAAACATTAATCCTATCACCTTGGCCATCTTCCAACACAGCCCTCTCCTGTGTTATTGGCAGTGAATGGTTATGACAGTCAGCAATTGTTTGTCCTAGTTAATGAGCTAGAGTATGAATAGGGTTTTTTGGAATAAACACATCCATGTCCTCGTTCCAAGCATCCCCTTCAACCAAGGAATGCAACATTCTAAGTACATACAGCACTCATCTATATCATAACCACTTCCTCTCCGTTACAAAGAAATCCACAGGAAACATAGGGCACATGCAAGGCACTCAGCCACAACATGATCACACCTGACAGTATTCTCTTTGTCACCAAAAACTGAAAAGCAGAGACATGTTCTGTGCAGGCTAATTCTCAAAAAAATGCCTGATTTTTTTCAGCCATTTGTTTAAAAGTTAATTTCAGACTTTGGTGAGAGCCAGTACAAGCGGGATATCCTTTTGTTTCCTAAAACTGCAGGGGACAATACATAATTCCCAGGTCCAAAAAGCCATTTCCTTAAAAAAGCGATTTAAACTTAAAAATAGTTTTATATCTGAATGGAATCATAGCATGCAAGTAAGACAGAATTGAGTCCTGGGGCCATCTTCCCTTCTAGGGAATGATAATCAATAGATCTGATCACAGCATTTTTATTTTTTATTTCAATCTTCAAGTCATTTGGAAGTAAAAAGAGTAAGTGAGGACTCTTAATTACAAATCTCTCCCCATTCCATACACTCCACACACAAACTTCCGCATTTCCAGGTCACGCTAGGAAGTAGGTTGGTCTACCATGATTCCATTAGATAAGTAAAATGCAGGGTTTAGTTCTGGTCTAGAATTTTTTTTACCATCAAGGAGACAGAGTATCTGTATCAGACAGCTGTCTGGTTTAGATTTTGATTCTCTATCCCCACATTATTGAGGTATAAACAACCTTTAGAGCATTTCAGTCAGCCCTCCTGGGAAGTAAGACTATCCTATCCCTTTTACAGATAACAACTTGGGTTCAAAGGCACTTTGTTTCTTGCCTCTAAGCAATAAGAAAATACTTGAAAGGACAAGAACAAAGTTGAAGATTCTGTTAATAAACACTGCAGAGGGTGATTTTCAGCCTTTTCTAATCTGTACCACTTCAAATGTCTCTGCTGAGATGCAGATATCGTTTTAGTGACTTCGCACTTAATGACAAGAGCCTTCATTTTCCTCGTTACCATTCACAGACACTTTAGTCTGGGATTAGTTTAATCACAGGCTAAACATCTCTGCTCTACAACTTAGCAGAGATTCTTCAGGTCCAGGGAATCTGATGGGGAAATTACCCCTGAAAGATATCTGTGTGTTTACCGGCAATCTACATCTTGAGCAGCTGGGCACAAGTTTCCAAGTAGGTTTGGTTTCAGCTTTTGTCAGCTCCCTGAGTTTAACCATCAGTCAGATAATGAAAAAGCCCTGCAAGGCAACAGCATCAGTTTCATGGTCCCTGAAGACTAGAATTTATGTATTTAATTATCTCCCACTTGTCCTCCACAGACTGTATGATCCCTCAGTACTGGGTGCCAGTCACAGAACTGATATACTGAGTAATAAACCTCTGTGGTGTCTGCCCCTTGGCTAGAGATCAGTGAACAATTCAGAGTGAATAATATATCTGATAAATCATTCCTCTTTTGCTGGTCATATTATTGTGCATAGATAACCTCATTTTCTCAAGGGTGTGGTTATCCCTAACTATTTGTCAAATATACTTTGCAAATTAGTTTTGCTCTGCAGACTATTCCCAAGTAATTCTTTCTGGCAATCCTTAATACTCCAGCTGTGCTGCCCAGCTTTGGTTTGGCATCACAACCCTAATGAGAAATTGCCCATCTTCCATGGCTAGACAGGAACAGCTTTCCTTGTTTGTGTGCAGTTTGTCACATGGTAGCTCCCAAGGGCCAGTGTCATAATCAGGACTCGGAGTGTTAAGCCACATACGAAGAGTGTGCTGTCACAGCACGCTCGGTGAGCAGAAGTGCCCTACAGTTACAAGGATAACACCTCTGTCCCAGAGAGATTACAGAGGACAAGTCGGAAGGGGTTTGGCAATGAAAACGAGGCATCAGTGTGTACTTAGGGACATGGAGTGATGGAGGGAAGAAAGGGCTGCCAGAGCCTTCAGCTCTGTGCAAGCTGCAGTGCTTCCACCACCCACATCCTCCACCCACCCCTCAGAACCAGAGATACTCAGAAAGAGATCCTCAAGCCCAGCTGGAGCATGTGGCCTCAGCATGGGCTGGATCTCACACCAGGAGAGGGGATTCACTGCACTGAACCACAGGTGGTCAGTGGGACATCCTGAGGTAGGAGCCCTGCGATTCCCTAGGGAGTCAGTGCGAGAGAGGAGCACTTCCAAGCAAGGAACCATACCAGAGGTGGGATAATTCACCTTCTTCAGGAATCCCATGTTCTGAAGAGGCCTACAGTTGTAATACGAGTGCTCAGGGGTACAGGATGTCAATCTGTCTCCAAGTTTATATTCTTTCCTATTCCACATCACTGTTTCCACATTTGGATATAGGGGGGTTTTACATATGCAATTTTTAGCCCTTACAAAATCAGTGTTAAAATCTTATTTGACCATCAGTCAAATGTCTCTACCTCTGAGTGAGCGACAGTGTGTAACTTGGAGCACTAAGCACATGGCTTTTAAAGTAGTAAATCTTTAAAATCAAGTATATACTGAAAATATTTCTTAGAAACCAAGTCACTTGCAAGTACTTTACAGGTATGCTCTAAGGGCACAGGTCTTTTGTCCCATTTAGAACAGCTGAAGGACTAACTCTCCAAAACAAGATTTCTCACCCATATCTTTCAAAACATTATCAGTTCAGTTATGCTAATGATATATTTATATGGTGAAAGTGAGACTTATGGAACTGAAAAAAAAGTAGCAAGTAGGACAATACTAATTTTAGATACTAAAGCTGTTGATTAAGAGTTATTTTCTTGGGATCAAAGCATATGGTTATGGAAAAATTAGCAGATTTTAATTTGCATGGAACAGAAAGATCTGTTTATATGAAGAAAGAGAAAAATTACCCCTGAAAGAGATGAACACTTGAAATGCTGTCAAGAACATATAGGAGGCTATACCTAAACAGTAAAAAGCTATACCGAAACAGTCAGCGTTCTGTACATAATTAAAAGTAATATTTGCATTAATCTGATAATGCCAGGCTTTATATTGCAAAGCAGCACTGGTTTGTGTTCAGACAAACCCATAGGCAAACAAGGCCTGCCTGTGTCCCAAACAAAACACACTACTGGAACAGTCAGCAACCTCATCCCCAAGCTCAGAAACAAAGTAGACCACTGCATAATGGTAGTTATAAATTAATATTGAGTGGTTGAGAACATTTTTGGAATTGAATAAAACAGGCTGCTTTCTCGTGACTCATTTTTGCCTGAACTAGTGCAGTTTCCACGTCTTCGTCACCCTCCCACCGTGTGTGCTGGCCAGGCACTGTGGGTCAAGGAGCACGGCCACATCTGGTTCCAGCCGCACAGACCCCTGCAGTAGGCTGGGAACAGCCCAGCACTGCCACGACCCCCGCGCTCTGATCGCTCAGGACTTCACAACAGAGACAAAGAACGCCTTTTTAGCAGTCTTTTTAGCCTGATCGGGGACTGAAGTCCTGTAGTCTATAAACCCAGAGGGGATCTGAACCTCCTCCTACCGGGATTCATCAAACCTCAAGCAAAGAGTAAAACGGCGGCAGAGCACAGCAGTCAGCCGCGTTTGTCAGCAGCCGTCCTCCAGTGAGGAGGACCAGAGAGTTCTTTAAAGCTGTGATCACAGATAATTACTGTACTGAGCAGCACAAGTAAAGCCAGTGCTTTTTCTTCTCACTCTTACATCCTCCTCTAGCAACTGCATTTTAGAAATGGAGTACTACAAGAAACCAAAGCTCTTTTTTTCCCCGGAAACGTCTGAAGAGATCAGGCAGCTCCGCTCTATTCGGACCCCAAGGGGGCCTCAGGGCGTGCTGCTTCTCAGCAAGTTTGAAAATTCCACCCTAAATATTATGGGACATATCCCTGGGGCTGCCAGAGAGCTAACACAGAAATACATTTAGAGCAACAGGGGTCTATATCAGCCAAAGATTTGTACATACACACTGGCAGATGTGTCGTAGCACTACTTATTCTCAAACACTTGAAAGAAGGAAAAGGTATAAAGCTATAGATTTGTTTAACCCGAGTAATATATAATTCTTCTCCAAGGAGTAATAGACATCATGGCACAAACTTGACTTTGGTCTAAAAGAAATAAAAATATTTCCCCACTAGTCTCCAAAGTTATCTTCTAAAGACAACACAAACGCTGTATTTTAAAGGCATTTCATATCACTGAAATTTTTCTCCACTATTTCCCTTTCAATTTATAGATCAGGGCTCAGCAGGTAGTTGCAAAAGATGGATTCACAGAACAGGAGAAGCCAGTTATCATTTTCCTGAAGTAAAATGTGTCTGATTCTGATGAGGGCCGTGGCTGAACCACCATACAGCAGAGCCTCTGATGACCTTGTTTGGGTTCAATGAGCACAACACAAGCAATGGTGTTTGTGCAAACTATACTCCCTACTTAAAAAAATTATTCTGAATTTCTTTAATCCCCTTTTTTACCTATTGCATACCTCCAGGCCATATTTCAACACTTATATGTGCGACCTTAAACATACATTTCAGGGAAGGGATCTCACCAGTCCCAGTTCGGCAAACATTTTGGGGCTGTAAAAGCTGATATCGTGTCTTGAGCGCCAGCCACGCTTCCATCTCCCAACAGACACTCTCTCTCTATTAACTTCACCCACTGCCCTTTATCTCCAACCCTTCTGGTGCACACCACAGTAGGGATATTTTGGCTTCCTTTCTCCTGTCTCACGTGAAGGAGTTCCCCATCCTGGCCCGCTGCTCACAAAACAATTTATCAGGCCTTATTTCATTGCACTGGGCCCTCACCCTTGGGCCCTCCTTTCCCCCAGCACCCCGTGGCGCTGGCACCAGGCAGGAGGGGAGGCGTGGGCTTGCCCTGGAGAAAAGTGCGTGAATGGGCTGGTCCTGGTGCCCTTCACCGGCTGGGTGCTGCCAGAACCCTGGGTCATGGCTCTCCTGCAGCAGGCCACTGACTTCTATTTCCCCTTTCACTAGAATTCAAAGCCTTGAAATTTCAAGACACTTTATATCTTTAACACTTCCATGTCTCTGGCAAATTTAATGCAAAGCTGAAAATGAGTGCAAAAGTTATTAGGAGCCAAAAGATACAGACACACTACACTGCCTGTCACAACCATCTCACTGCATTATGAAATAAAAATAATGTTGTAAAAACCTTACCAAAATCCTGGGATATCTGGTAAAAAGGGTAGGTAAAAGTCTGTGGTGATTCCATCGAAGTTCCCTGATGGGTTCCCAGCATGGCAACCACAATCCAGCCTGGCCTCCACTGGGAGTTAGAGCAGTGATTCGGCACAGTTGG
Source organism: Aleadryas rufinucha (assembly GCA_013397815.1). Lineage (NCBI taxonomy): Eukaryota > Metazoa > Chordata > Aves > Passeriformes > Aleadryas > Aleadryas rufinucha. The sequence goes on along the minus strand of VZTH01017365.1, from coordinate 81,318 downwards.
CAGCACGAGCAAGTCTGGCACAAAGAGAAACCAGTGGCTTCCTCCTTACTAATGCAGGAGGAAGCACAGGACTTCCTCTCTGCCTCCTCCCGTGCTGCAGGAGTGAAAGAGGGGATGGCAATCCAAAGATATATCAGTGCAGAAAAAAAATAAAAAAAAAGAAAGAAAAGAAACCCAGAGCAGGGCATGTTGCCACTGTTTAAAACGTAGGTGAGATTTAAATAGCAATAATCCCCAGAAACTATCTAGTTCAGGTCATCAGCTAACAAGCTGGCTAATTCCTGTAAGGATTAATACTTGAAATTATTATGACTGACAGATGTTTGCTGAATGGGAATTAGTCAAAAATACACAGGATGAAGACCAGCAAGAAGTAAAAGTGCAGACAGGTACGTCAGAGCTGAGATTTTAGAAATCATTAACTCATGCTCTAACATAATAGTAATTTTCCTTTATCTTCCACTTCCTTTTTCACTCTCAAGGTCTCTAGCAGGAGAGTCCCTTCACAGACTGACACACTAATCTAGATTCTGCTCTCAGTTACAAACATGCAAGACAAAAAGGAGGTTAGCTGATATTTTCAGGAAATACCTCTGCTGCACAATTTGGCTGAATGGAATACATTTTGTAGACATTAGCTGTCTCTCATGACGGAGCACACGATGAATTCTTTCTTCCTTGACATTCTCCCTTGATTAATTAAGATCCTGCTGGGTACATCTGCTTTTAGACATTCAGTAAAACCCACTGGTTTGGTCTACCCACCCCACTACCATCTGCATCATCCTAATGGTGTAGATCTAATACACTCCAGGATGAAAACAGGTGCCACTTACTCAAGTTGGTGTAAATCCAAAACAAGTCCATAAGGCCAACAATCTCTCTACTTTTTCAGTTGCTGTGTGTCATAATTTGCACTACACTGAGCAGCATTTCTAGAATTACAACAAAAATATGGAGGAGAGGTGGAGAAATCAGTGAAAACAAAACATGAGGGGGAAGGTTGGTTTGAATTCTACCTCCAAATTAGAAGCTACAGATACAAACGGGGATAAAACTATGAGCCTCTGCACCCATTTTGGAATCAGGCAGCACAAGGGAAGAGCATGGGGAAAAACTGAAGAAAGGAACAAAGATGGATGAAAATCTAGGTGGAAGAACAACACTGGAATAGAAAATGTTGATCAAGCTAATCCTGTGAAGTTGCTGATACAGAGAATTAATTGAAGACCAGTAGCCTCAGTGTGGCTGTGACCCCCATGTGCAATGACCTCAGCGCAGCCAACCAAACACAGAATTCAACCAAACACAGAATTTTGCCACCAATGGTGAAAAAAATCCCAAGGGACAGAAGAGGAGGAACATCTTAGGAGTTAGCAATGCTGACTAGAGAGGGAACTGATACACCAGCTATTTTCCAACAGTCTTGTTGGCCTTTTGCTAACATGAATAATCCTTAGAACTATATTAATATCTCAAAACACATCAGGATAAGAACATCTCAAAACACATCAGCGTGCAGACTAAACTATACAATGCCTAGGGGATGAAAACTGGAGATTGGTCCACTTATCTGAAAGTCACATTAGGGTTGTTTTAGAACTGTGTTGTTTGAATGGGGGAGTTTTAAATGCCTATAAGCGATCCCCTTCATCACTTTTCCCTTGTTCTCTCTCTCTTGTGGTATATCCATAGTCACTGCAATTTTGCCACAGCCCTGCTAAAAATATATATAAATAAATAATTTTTAAAAAGCACTGAAGTTAGTAGTACTGAGGAAGCAGAGCATATGTGATTAACATCAGCTATGCACAGCAGCTTCTAAAACAAGGTAAGAATCAGTCTCTTTGGATGACTAACCTAGAAGGCAAAGGAGCTCCCCTGGTGAGTACAGACAGCCACAAGCTAGAGGCAGCAATGAGAGGATCAAACTAACAGTGAAAAATGCAGCACTCCCCACAAAACCTTCTGTAAGTTAGTATCACAACATATTTAAAATATATAAATACCACATTACCACTTGAGCATAATTCCCTTTAGAGCAAACTTGATTTGATATTTTTCCATATTTTTAAAGGAAACCAGGTTCAGCAAAATATTCCAAATGTTCCCACAACATCTGACCTGCCATTCTCTTCTTTCCCATACAAAGAACTCTGTTTTCAGTTTCAGCGAGGGATGAAAGAGGGTTTTTCCTACTCTTCTGGCCAACTGTCATTTCTGTTATGGTAGTGGAAAGCATTTGAATGGCCCCTTCTTTGGGATGACATGTCTATGTTCAAACATGGATTCAGTTACATCGGGAACTGTGGTAACATCTGTTGCAGCTGTAACTCTTGTAACATCTGTTGGATGGTCTTAGATTACCTGGTGGCTGTGGGCACTGCAAAGGAAACATTTCTGCAAACCCAGTGCAGCCCACAGAATTAAATTACTACACTGCCCCACTGATTAACCTACTGCAAATGATACTCTGGGCAGACTGGCCTCATTGCCCACTACATCTTCAAGCAGCCAGTGATGTATTTGTTCACCAACTGCTCAGGAGACAGACGTCGTAACCCCAGCAGGGTTGCAAGGGTTATAAATAATAAAGTGTTGTCTCAGCTCTGACAAAGAGCTATGAAACCCCTCAGATACAAAAAAGAGCAGCAGTATAAAAATTTTTCTTCAACCATGGCAACTGTGTTAAATATTGTTACTACTCTGCAGAAGTAGAAGCTTGGGTCCTAGCTGTAAACCAGCCCTACTCCATGCTGCAGGTAGTGAACAGGCACCCCCAGTTCAGAGGTTACTGCTGAAGCAGAAGGGAACAGAATATGGATACAAATAAAATATGGATACAGACAGAGGGGGGACACATAGCAGCACTGAAGCAGTATTAGCATGAAAAGCCACAGGCCGAGCAGCAGCTGCCTAACCATGGCCGAATTTCATAGACACTGCAGCAAAAACGTTTTAAGGAGGAATCTGAGTGAAGGTCATGGATATGGGAAGGACATGGATATGGGAAGGATTACATGTGAGGACAAGACTGGGAGGAAAAGCATGAAAGTGCTCAGGTGAAAGTCTGCTGAGCGTTGGTGGAGGTTTGGTATCACAGGCAGGCTGGAGGTGGAAGCTGCTCTCTCAGTTACAAAGCAAATGTAGCCTGGGGATGTATGGGAATCAATATTTCCATTTTCTGGGGAAGATCATATTTCTAACTATATTTTAGTCGTGAATTAGAATAACATTGGAATAAAGGGACTGTCCATGTAACTGCTGCTCACCAAGGAATCTAGTTTGGAATTGCTGTGAAAGGACTTTTCAGAAAAGAAACACCCACATCAAGCAATCGGGTTGTCCTAAGCACTGGGCTTGGAGGTACTGGCAGGGATAGCACAGACAGGTGTCAAGCTCTTGATCTCTCTTTCTGGTTTTACACAATTTCACTCTGTGTAAATAATGAATCATTATGCAGAACCTAATCATTATGCACAGCCTAATGATTCAGGTGTCCCACCTGGCAAGCTTAGCATCTTAAAGGGCTGGCTTAGGTCATCATTATGCTCTCCATTCAGCAAGGAAAAACAAAAAAAAAAAAAAAAAAGGATTTTGATTTACCAGTTAGCATTAAAAGAAACAAACAAAAAAACTCAACCCACACACCAAACTCTCAAAAATGTCAGATCTGATCTGAGAAAGAATAAAAGAACCAAGAAGTGGGTTAGCTGCTGATATAGTTGCTTAACTGAGAAAAACATCTATTTGCAAATCCCCAAACTAAGGTGTAACCTGCTAGTAGCAATAACAGCACCTCACAAATACCAGTGATAGCTGACATAGGAAGGGCACTATAGAAAACAATTACCTGCGGAGCACTGAAGCACATCCAGGTAGATTCCTCAGCACTGACTAACTATTCAACAATAAAAGGACTTTAAAAAAAAAAAAGGGTTGTGACATTTTAAGTATTGGGATTAAACGTGTTGACATAATTACTAATAAGAATGGTTTTTATAAACACCTTCAGCTCTTTCATCAGACAGCAAAAACTACTTCACTCTGCAGACCAGAATGACAGCACCAGCTCTCCTCCATCATGAGGTATTCACAGAATCACAGAATGGCTGAGCTTGGAAGGGACCACAGTCTTATCTAATCCAACCTCCCTGCTCATTCTGGGTCCCCTAGTAAAGAATGTTGCTCAGGATTGTGTCCAGATGGCTTTTGAGTATCTCCAGAGGAGACTCCACAGCCTCTCTGGGCAACCTGTATTATCACAATATGCAATAGCTGGACAAGTAAACACCTGAGGGCAGAAATAAAGTAACACTGAAGGCAAAAATACTTTTCAGGTTGTTGGTAGCTCCATCCCAGACAAGAACTTGTCTTGTAGAAAAAAAACAAACCAAACCAACTAACCAACCAAAAGAACACTCCCCCCCCACACCCCAAACAAACAAAAACAACCCAAAGAAGCTTGAAATCTTTTCCTTTTTGTTAGGCTGCAGACATTTTCTGTAGATTGGCATGTCACACCAGCAGCACAACTAATGGAGTCGGCAGGTTTATAATCTGAGAACACAAGGGAAAATCCCAGGCTCTGTAAAGCCAAGGGCAATACTGTCACAGAGCCAAGATTTCTACCCTGACTCCTGTGGACTTAAAAGACAAGGTAACAAGTAAATTCTTCCTTGGGTGCTCTCTTAATCTGGAGATCTAAATTAATGCATGTCTGCAGTGTTTACTGAGCCAGTGTTATTAGCCAGTGTTAAAGTCTTATACTTCACACAAAGCCTGTGCTTAACCTGCTGCACCTATAGACCAATTCTGCTGACTTGCATAAGAAACATCACCTACATTTGCCAACCGCTGTCATCTGCCATTCACATAAACACTACCGAAACCTTGAGTGCTCATGCAAAGACTCTTGCATTAAGAGAAATCAGTCATCTAAGCTAAAGGAAATGCATAGCCTGGGGAAGAACTGACAGCTTCAATGATTTCTTTTATTTGGTTACAGAAACTTTAAGGCAGGGGTGTATTTTCTCACATGACCCCACCTTTGCTTCTAACTGACTTGAAAATGCAGTGGGTACATCAATGCTCCAGCTTCTTTTCCACCTCCAGCTTCTCTGAACTTCTTCAGGCTGCACCGACAATGGGGTACAGAGCCTGGATAAAGACCAGCTGTTACATCTCTCAAACTGCTCCTCAGTCAGAGACAGCACCTCTTTTTATGATACAATTGCCTCGTTATAATGGCAGGAAAATAACACAAGCATGTAATGCTTTAAAGCACATATCATTTCCATGTGAGGTAGAGAGAAAACACAGCCAAAAAGTAACCCCTACACTTTTTCACAGTTTAATTTATTATTGCTGTTTTGTCAGTCCAGATGAGTGAGTAGGCGAGTCAGTATGTGAGATAATCTTTTAGGGCAAAAACTCCAATCTTGATTTTTAAATAAAACCTAGTACCCAGATCCACTGTGGGTGGTTTACTCTGTCACATCTGTGACACCCTCCCACCTGGTACCTACAACACAGCTGCCACACACATCAAGTGTACCCTATGAGATAATATGTTAGTGTCCCATTTCACAGATGAAATCACTGGTGCTCTCAGCAGCATCTATGACAGACCCAACAACACACAAAGCATCCGACATCACTGGTCCCATTTTGAACCTCTGACTGTACATGCTCCTTCAAGATCACAGAGCAAACTTGTGGCAGGCAAAGCCGCATTAAAGAAGGTTTAGACTGGATGTTAGGAAGCACTTCCTGCCTGACAGGGTGGTCAAACACTGCAATAGGCTTCCTAGAGAGGCAGTCAATGCCCCAAGCCTGTCAGTGTTTGAGGCATTCAGTGCCCTTAATAATGTGCTTTAACTTTTGCTCAGCCTTGAAGTGGTCAGGCAGTTGGACCAGGTGATCGTTGTAGGTCCCTTCTACTCTTATTGTTATTATAATCATTATCAATCGCAAGGGGAGCAGCATGTAGCCTTATGTAAAGTGTGTCTAGGATTCCCTGGCGACAGGCACTATATCTACTATGTATAACACTAAGTTCCCCAGCACAAGCTATCCCACGTGGGCCTCTCATTCAGCTTGTGCTCCCAAGCATTGCTGTCACATTTCTCAAAAGGCTTTCTGCATAGCACAGCTGTAACAGCAGTTATTTCACCTTCCAATGCCACTAAATAAACACTAATCAAGAACAAAACAAACAAGCCACAGCTTGATACCTGAATTCCAATCAAATTACAATCTCATGGTGCTCCCTGTTTCCTGCTATCTCTTAATTTCTTCCAGTATGTTTTTTATGCACCTGTTCAGTGATATCCTGAAACTGAGACTGCCCTGTAATCCTCAGTCTGTTATACTCAGAAATAAGCAGAAATTCCCTTGAAATCCCTTGGTATGAAGGACTTCATATCAAGTCCATGTCTTTTGTTTAAGTGTAACATAGAAAAGAAGCTTGTAACAGCAGAGACATTAAAAGTCAGTTCTGTCTAAGGGAAAGAAATGTTTCCGCACCCCCTTGAAATCAATGCACTTTCCTTGAAATACAATTAAGCTGTGTGCACAGACTGAGACATCAAAGATTGCTTATTAACCTGATATGAGGTGTCAGTGAGAACTCCCTACAATCCTTTTCTCAGCATTGAGGTGGGGCCACTTCAGATACCTGAAGTTAAATTTCCCAGGGCTCTACTCTCTGAGTAGTTTTTCTGTAATTCAGGCAATACCATCCTGTGATGCAATACAGGAACATAAGATAAGCAACAGTTCATGCTACTTTAAGTCTACAAAGCAGTGAATCCATGGCAATGTCTAACAGACAGCATGTTGCAGAGTCATCAGTCCTTGTGAAAGGCAAGGACTGACTTGAAGCTCCAGCTCTGCACAAGAGTATGTAAGAAGAGATCCTTATGTAAGGATCTCCACTTTCAGTTTAAAAGACTCCATTTCCCTAATACTCAAATTGTTATGCCCTCAACAAACACTAGAGAACAAACAGGAAGAGTAAACTTTCAAACAAAAGAACAAGACTGTATTTAAGTTGATGCTGACAATACTGCAGCTAGTCATGGAAGTATTATAAGAAAAATCTGCATAAGCCAATGTCAGTGTCAGGCAATTAAATTATATTTCAGACCAAATTCTAATGCTGTGATGTTTGGGGCCTATAACTGAACAATATCAGGCTGTTTTGCACTTTGAACACTGCATTTGATGGCAGTTGATGACATCATGACACTTTTCAGTTTTTATCGTGTCATTTCAGACTAATTTAAACAGTATTAACTAAAGGCACAATTCCTATCCTTTAGTTGTTTGCAGAGCAGACTTGCATGATCAAAAGGGACACTGACCACCTGTTTTGCATATTTTTATTTCACAAAACTGCAGCCTGAAGAAGCTGAGACATTACTGACCATCAGTAAGCACTACCCTAAAAGATATTTTCCTTCAGGGATAAGAGTATTCCACTTATTACACTCCAAAGACAGTGAGAAGGTTTTCAGCCAGATTCAAAGAGATATTGAAGGACCTGGTATTTATTCCTGTTGATCTCAGGTGCCCGATACCTTTATCTTCATATAGAACATGTGCCAACTAAAAAACTCCCTTGCAAGTTACAACCTCTGTTAACACTCCTGGAGCTCAAGAATTTTTCCTGTTACAATGTGGCTTTTTCCTTTCACATGCCTGAATTACGAGGGTTCACACTTGGCCCAAAATCCTTATGTGGACATACGTGATCCAGTTATAAGGGGACCCTTTCTGAGGACACCACTGCACCTGTCTATATGGTAGAACAAATTTGAGAGGTCAGGTCAAAGCTGTGCCACAAAAACCCATCTGCAGCTGACAAGGACTAACAGTTAAGAAAACCCAAATCAAAACAGAAATTCAGTATCTTGTCATTGTTACAAATGATCTGGGATTTGTCCCACCAGAACACATTATTTTGAGTCAGGATGAATGATCACTGCTTTTGCTTGGTTTCATGGGAATTATGCTTATATGATGGCAGTCGTGAAACTGTTGGCCAATTTTGTCAAAATAAATCTAAAGACACTAGCTGAGATCATAGCCCTTCTGTACTTGTGCAAATGTGTGCCTGGCAGAACAAAGACAGGAGTTGTGCCCTGGAGATGCAGGGATGTAAAAACAAAGCACTCTGTGATCAGGCCAACTCAGGAAATCAGATCTCCTACAGAGCTGTGTTCCTTGGTTGATTAAAAGTATACACTGAACTGTACCAAGACTTTCTGTTTCCACGTTCAAAATGCAATGTATCATATCAGTGTTATTTGTATTCTTTGAAGTTTTAAGGGAGATGCCAGTTCAGGGGCATTTACCGAGAAAATCCTTCTCCCTTTCTCTTTACAGCTTCATTTACGCCAAATGTATTATTGCCAAATGGAGGCTGTCATATATGAATGTATCACTCAGTCACTGAGCTAAAAACTTGCGAAAACTAGCAAGTGTCTGATTTTAGACTTGCTCTTCCCTGTTGGCCTGTTTCTACAAAATTTGCAGGAGCTTAATTACCTTGGAGCTGTTCTCCTTATGTCATACTTGGCTGAAACTGGGAAATGGCAAAAAATATTACATAAGAGACACATACCAGACTCGTGTATACACATATTAAGGGATGGTAAAAAACCTTGCTTCCAACAGAAGCCAGTTATCTTTCTGAAGCTGCGATGCAGGTGTGGAGCATCCCCTCAGGCAGTGGAATTGCTCTCCAAAGTCATGTGGATGCAGGTACAGCCACATTCTGAGGCCAAGCGTCCACAAGTATATACAACAGATTTTAGGATGATTTGTAAGCCACAAGTAAGTGGAGGAGCACAAAAAACGGCTTACTCCCAAAGAAAAACTCCTCTCTTTTCAATGAAGTTAGTGCACAAAGGCCACACAGAGGACATATGTGCCAGGAACAGACTTGGAAGTATGGTACAAGTCTTGACCAAGATGAGAGAGAAAGGAGGAGAACTGAAATATGGCTGAAGGGAAGAACTGGAACTATCAGAAGGAATACAAGACAGACAAGCACCACAGTACCTGAATGGCAGCTAATTCTGTCTTCCTTGGCAATTTGAGGGGACTCTAGATCTGATGATTCACAAACAACATGAAAATAGCACTGGGTGCAGGGGAAAGCTGCTTTTATGGAGGGACCATTGGCTTTGTCAGACTCCATTTCCTGAAAGCTAGTTTGTATGGAACAATGCTACTGTGACTCACCAAAACATGTTTGTTTCTTGTGGAACAAAAAGACGCCACGGGACTGATTGCAATAAGTTACTTTTCCTTGAGATCCAACTGGCTCACACATTTGGCAGCTACAGAGACTGTGCCAAGCTGATGTGCATTTCAACAACTGCAGATGTGAGACGCTTTCAGGAAAAGAAGGAAAACACTTGAAGGCAACCAATCAGCTTTGAAAGTTTTGTGGCATTTTTTAAATTCTTTCCCCAGAAAACAAGCACTGTGTACAAAGATTTTCAAATGACATGCACCATGCCAAGGGCTGAAAAGTAACATCCAAAACTAGCAGCAAGGAAGTGGTAAGAGTAGCATAGTGATTTTATTTTTCATTAACGATTCAAGACAGCCAGGCTTAGATTTGAGGCAAAGGAGAAGACAGGCATCCTTGCTCTGATGAACTTGCAAAATAAAGCAGTGTCTTGTAACCATAATTTTCACAATTAGTCATCATATACATGCATAATTGCTGCAGATTTCAGTCTGTTAACCTATTTGAGTAGATCTATTTCTACAAATAATATTTTCCTGGACAAAGATCTAAACTCACACAAAGCCAAAGCAATAAGGATTTGGGAATATAAGAGATGGCAGAAAAGAGTATGAGAAACCAAAGTCTTACCATACATTGGGGTGTGGGGGAACTTTACATACAGAAGTTGCACAGAATGTAAGTTGCTCTCATAATAGAAAAACTGGAAAACTTTCTATCTGTTTAGGAAGAAAACGTGAGTTAAGGTCAGACCCCCTTAAGGGGAATCAGAACCAAGCTAGGATACATCTAATAGGTTTGACGGGGAGAGAAGTGGGAAGGGAGAAGAGGAACAAGGACCTCGCAAACCGCAGCAGAGTCCTGGCAGTGGGGACCTACAGATGAAGAAATGTGACAGTAACGCTGAGCAACCGGCTTTGGCAACAGCCTGACATCTATCAGGGGAGGAAAAGTTGCAGAATGCAGCTGAATGCTGAACCACGCTGGCACTCGTTCGCAGATGCGATTTTCTGAAGGAAGCTAAATAAAAGGCTTAACCCGTTTAGCGTATATTACTTCGGGAGATATGCTGCGGTTACTGCAGCTATGCTATTACGTGTATTAGGAGTAGACAGGGAGCTCTCGTAGTACCCAGGGAGCTGTCCTGGCAAGGACAAGCCCTGCCGGCGCTCCCGCTCTGCGGCCCCGGCGGTGCCGCTACCCCCGTTACACGGCCGGCCGGCCCGGGGGCCGAGCGGGACCGGGCTGTCCCGGCGGCGTTTTGCCCCGGCGCGCCGAGCAACAGGAGGCGGGTCTGGAGCCGNGGCCGCGGGCGCCAGGTGAGCACCCGCACTCTGCTATTTTTAGCAGAGTAAAATGCAGCGGAAGAGGAGAAGCTGAGTTTCTCACAGTATCGTGTTGTGGGGGACTCGGAGCTCTGGGAGTCACCCAACATCAGGCGACGGGCGACAAGCCCCGGGCGATCCTTGCACGTGCCGGTAGCTCCGGCGATCCGTGCCAGCACGTGGGGAAGTCTCTCAATGTTTCTTTTGAATGGCCAGCAGGCAGGCAGGCAGGCAGCCTGTATCTCAGCAGTTACACGTGTATGAAACAACCCCAGCTCATCACTGGCACTGCCAACAGGCATCCATTTGGATGCATGAAGTGATATTCTGGGGAGAAAAATCAACGGAAACTTAGGAAACAAAACCTGTTTCCACTGTAGTACTGATTCAAGCACAAAGTCTACTGCGTGTGCTCAATTATGGAAAAAATCAGAAGCAAAAGGAGCAGCAGTGGAGGTGCGTTGCCAGCCACAGTGTCGCTTCTGTAGCCCAGTGAGAGAAGCCAGAGTCATCAACATCTTGTGCTCCATCTGCAGCATCAGAAAGTTGTAATCGTATAAGAGCCTGTGTGCTGAGACACAGGGAGGGAAGGAGGAAAGAATGAACAGCTTCTTCGTATTTGAACAATAATATAATGTAAACAAACTGAATGAGCATGTGAAAAGCTTGTATTTCATAAAGCACCAAACCATCCTCTTTGGCAGGGGTCATATTGCTGCCCTCTGCTGCTGGGGAGTTGGGCGGTTCATCTGCCTAACGAGCGGGAAAACGGGCTATTTGCGATAAAAGTCTTTGATTACACATAACAGTTCTGTGGCCAAGAGCCTCGAGATACATAGTTCAGAAGTGGAGAAAGGGTGAGCTCCCCGATTCTGCGAGAGGCAGGGGACGACAGCTCTCTAATGCCGGGTGGGTTGGCTGACTCACACCAACAGTGTTCTCTGGCTGCAGCAGCCGCGGGAGCCTTCATGGACTCACTTCTGCCCACAGCCAGCAGGGTGATCTGCCATCGATGTGCCAACACACTCTTAACTGGAATAGCTCTGTATTTATATTGCTCCCAAAGCATCAGGAATCCCCATCCCGCACCAGCAGTGGAAAAGGTCACAGGAAATTTTGTCAGAACTTCATGGTAAGGAGTGCACTCTTACAGATGGTTCGGACATTGAAGCTTCGACTGCTCACAGTGCATACTGTAGTGGTACAATTTGGTGTGACTATGCCTTTTAAATTGTCACTGAGAGGGCAACTGACTGCTGTAATCTCTTTGTGTTTCTGGACAAGCCTTTCATCTAACTCGGAAAACAATTTATTCGCTAGCTTGGCTTTGACAGACTATTTACTTGGAGGAAGTTCATAAAGACAGTGTGTAAAACTGAATCTGTGTCTATACAACTGCTCTTGCCCATGGTAATTCAGAGCTGATTATCTCTCAGTGGCCTTTGGAATTGTGTGAGGAAATGGATACAACCCAAAGGGTTGCACTCCAAAGGAATGTGTCTAGAAGAGGTAGATGACAGAGAATATAAAATCTTGCTTGTGAATTTGCCTTGGGAAAATGGGTTCAGTTATCATGGTGAGTAGACGAACTACTGTTCCTGACAGCTTTCCTTAGGAAACCACTCTCTAGGAAGTTACTTTGCATACCTAGACCTTTTAAACCCCTTGTATTCCGAAAGCTTGCTGGTGGGGGACAATGCATCACTGTATCTAAAAACTGCTTGAATTAAGCTCCTCTTCTGCATTTCCCCATGTGGAGGCTTTCATGGCTCTGATTTTACTCCCTCAAACAGCTTGTACGTGCTGAGTTAGAAAAATCCCTACACACAGGCAAACAGCAGGCATTAAGTAAATGAGCATTCATTGCATTACCCAAACAATACAAAGCTGCCCACAAACCACACCTAAATGACAAAGAGAGGTTAGAATGACTGCAAGCAGTGTGGAAGGGTGGAGGGGCTTCTGAAAAGGAAAGAACAGCAGCCCTAGCTCTCTTTCTTTGGAAGAAAGGAATATATTTTTAGAAGCAGTTGGCCCAACCTCTAAACCAAACCACAAGTATTTAGTCAGTGAATATATAGCATTTTCAGCCATTTCCTGTGATGAGCAGAATGCCCAAGAGACTGGGCGGAAAGCACCAAATACTGCAAAAGTAACAATGGTGTTGGCATGGTTTACTGCACAGGAGGGCCTGCATGACATCTGTAGGGTATCAGAGAACCACTTAAAATGCCGCAGGGTAGCTGCTCTCTCTTATTAGCGCAACACACCCATTTATTCATGCTCATAACCGATGACAAACAAGTATTACAAGATACTAGGATGTTTTCCTTTATGTTTGCTTGGGTACAGCAGTGCAAAATTGTTATTCAAATAATGAGTCACATGGCAGTCAGGGTGGGAGGGACAGCATTTGTTGGCAGAGTAACATTTCTGTGCAGCATACCAGAGACATGTCTTTAGCATAAGAGGTTTCAATATTGGGGCTTCTCAGCATTTTTTGTGTGTTGTTTTATAGCTACCAGACATTGCATATTGCATGACAGAAAGCTTTTGTGGGTGGTGGTGGGAGTTGCTACAGAAGGACTCTCTCCAGTCTTCTGTAGCAAACTCCAAATGCTGATGCCGAAGCAGCATATCCTCGGTAGCGCTTGGCCAAGGACCACACTGGCAAACCAGGCTAACTTCCAGTCTTTTATTCACCCAAAGACCACATGGACTTAACCTGGCATATTACATTCTCCCTGCTGCATATGTTGGGACTCTATCTTTTGTCTAATTTGGCTCCACACCTGAGTACCTCCACAGGGGAGCGAGACATTGTGCAACTGGATCAGTTCTGACACCCTGTCACTTTAGGAGTACAGCCAATTTTTTTGTTGCATTAAATTTGGCAGAAAAATAACCCCCCTTGCATCCCAGTTGGCCTCAGGTATCAGAGGGGCTGGGGAAAGCTGGGCTTATTCTGAGTGATAGCCAGTTCAACACTAAGGAACAGAAATGCAAGGCAAATGGGTTACTGTAATTCCAATTATGTTCAATAAGAACTACCACATTTTCAAATTCACAAATAGTGTGATACACTCTAAGTCTGGTCACATCCAATGAACTCTCAAGGCTGGCCTAGAAGTCCAGTCCTGTTCAATTACTCTCACAGCCAGCTGCAACATGCTGTAGTTTAATGAGCAACACACAGGAAGGATCATATCGGAAGACAAGGCTCCAGGGAGAACTTATAGCACCTTCCAGTACCTAAAGGGGGCCTCTTCAATGTGCTTTCAAAGTGTGAAGGAAGCAGCAGCAAAATGGAAGGCTGTAGGTTTAGGAGCATGCAGTGCTAACTTTTGTAACTAACAGCAAAGCCCCCATTGGCACTCAGCAAATGAGCCAGGGGAAGCCAAGGCTCCATGAAATTTGAAGCCAAATCTCCTGTGTCCAATTCCAATGGATTAGCTTTTCTTCCTTACTACTCTCCAGAAACTTTTTTTTTTTTTTTAAATTATAGAAGTTGCCAACAACTAGTTTAAGAAAATATTCTCTGAAGTCCTCTGAATAGAGAGCAAAGACAACTGTTGATATATGACATTCCGTAGTTAAAATTATTCCTTGCTTCCCTTCCCACCACAAACAGAGTTTTGCTATACCGATTTCCCTGAGACTCAGTAGTATTTCACCTTTATCAGCCTCCTTTTTCCTAGACATGACAAGTTCATAGGAAAATTTGTTTACATCTAGTCTTTTAAGGGATGGGAAAAACATGCTGCACCAAACAACTGTTGTATGCCAGGGTTTAAAAGACTGTCCATCTAGGAAGTCTTTAGTTTTAACTTTCTTCCTACCATGGCACACATACCTTAAATCATTCACCACAGTAGTCAAGCATGAAACTACAACAGAGCACAGATCTACTTACTCTGATTGCCTCAAACTAAAGTACAGTGACAGAAAGCAGCTGTGAGAGTATACATTTGCCTCCTCCTGTCTCCCAGGACTAGCAAGGATGGAAAAGTAGTATGCGAACAAAGAGCAAAAGAGCTACTGATAGGAAAGGGAGTCCAAGGATGATTCAGAGTGATCTGAGCACCACTGTGACAAGGAAAGTGATTGTTCTGAAACTCAGAGCTTTTTCCCAGGGTGAAAATGCTTTTGTTTGTCTGTTTAAAATGAAGTCAAGCTGATTATAAAGCAGGCCTTTATACAAGCCCAAGAACTGCGACAATTAAATGACACACAACTTTCAGGTTCAAGTTCTTTATCCTGCAAGTTGCTGGCTACATCAAGGAGGCTGGGGAGCAATCTCAGCAAGGGATATTAGCAAGGGAAGAAGGCTACTATGAATTTAAGAGGAAAAGCTTAGAGTACTGCAGGATTGAAACTTCAATCACTGAATTGCAAGAAATTAACTTAAAGGGAAACATTAGAAAGCATGGAATTATTTTAAAGGAAATTTAAGAAAGATGCATGTGCTTGCATTTGTGGAGAAGCTGCCTGTTCTGTGAAAGAACGGCTTGCCCTCTAAAGTGCATAGTTAATAATCATCCCCAAAAACCCCTGCTTGTGTGATGCAGTTATGAGCAATAAAACCATTGCATGTGCACAGTTAGAGTAATGAAAATCACTGTATCTATATGAAGCATTTGGAAGTACTCTTTGAAAAGTCAAGTTTTCAAAACATCCACATTTTCATACTTAAAAACAAAGAGTAAAAACATTTTAGAATATCAAGAAACCCCAAACCTCCCTCATCTGTATATTGTTATTTCTGGTTTCACAAGTTTTTCTTTTTAATTAACTGCAGCAATCTAAAAATTCAAGTTTCTGGGCTCCCCTTTAAGAATTTGCATTTTTACCTCCCACAAGAGATACTTTGACTCTGTTCCTGATCTTTGAGTCCACGCATTACAAATGCAAGTATGCCCAACACACTCACCTCCTCCTCTGCCATTTTAAGTTTCTGCTACATGTTTGGGTCTAATTTTCTTCACATCACATAAAACTCCTCTGCAGACCAAGTGATCAGATATAGTCCTACTGTACTCATGGACACTTTTAACATACAGAGTTTACTTGTGACATCAGTATCTGTGGTCAGTAGGCAGGGATTTAAAGCACAGCAAGTCCAAAGCACCTGCTGATTTCACAAACTCAGTTTAAGACACCTAACTTTTCACAGTTTTTGCAGTACTTTGTGTTTTCCAATTTCACATACTCTTTGCTTCATTGATTCTGATTACAACTGCAAGGGCTAAGACCTTTTCCTAGTCAGCCTTCAAACTACATTAAGACGAACACTCAGAGAGAAACACCAGCAGTGAGCATTGTTGAAGACTGTACTTCGATTTTCCAGGTTTCCTTCCATAGTAGAGATTAAAATAAAATCCACCTAAGGAAGGCATATTAAAGGCTTGATGCTCTCTTCCTGCAAGCAGCTTGCTTTGTTTGAACCTCAGGGCTCACCAAAATTAATGCCTGTGCATTGAACATGTAGGGCTTCTGGGGAAAAAAGATGTCATGATGAAAACTTTGATTTGACCTGCTATGCACACCATTTTGAAAGTTGTTCAGCCTAAAACTACCATTTCTTCAGTGTCCTGTGTTGCAACTCGAAGAACATTCACTTAACAACTTACATCCACGCTTGTTTCCTTAGAAGTCAATTAACACAAAACTTCTCAACTCAAGTTCACATTGATCCTTGCACAAACCACCTTGGATCAGAATCTGAGTCTGGTAACTTGTGCAGGGTGTGAATGTAAGATCACAAGCTGGTTGCTCTACACCACACTGTGATCACTAAGGTGACACACAAGGCCGAGACATGCTTCCACTAAACTCTCCCCTAAAAGCTGTAAGGACTCGTTTCTATGCTCTTTGGAAAGCCTGTTTCACACGTGCAACTAAACCTTAGCCCTTTCATTCCTATTCCCTCCATTTTCTTCATGGTACATTATTTTCTTTACCCCAAACACTTGTATTACCAATTTTGTCTCTAGTGGTTTCTGCTATCTGTGCTATCAGACCTACTTGCTACCACCTTATCCACACTCCTGGACAGCCTGACTCCTTCTCCTGTCTCCACACTCTGCCTCAAGTGTCCCTTCTAAGATTACACATGTGGTCTGAAAAGCTCCCTGCTCTGAAGAGACAGAGACAATGACTGGAATAGACTGGGAAAGAAGACACTGCCCCATCCACCTGTAGGAGTAACCACTGTAGTTGTCTGCATCAGATGAGAAATACAGTTCCCTTCTACCTGAGTCCCAGCCTCCCACACCTTTGCACATTCTCCCCTTACTTTTGCTACTGGAAACAGACTTTAGCCCAGCCGACACAAAATCAGAAAAACAGGGACAATATCACATACACTGGAAAAACAAAACAACCCCAAACAAAACAAAACCACCCCCCAGCCCCCCCCTCAAAACCCTACATACTTTCAGTTCAGTTTCGTTTATATATACAAAGAATTTTGCAAAACCTCATACTGCAGCCAAACATGGGCAGATTTCTATGCCCAATTCCTGTCAAAGATCGGTTCTCAGTAAAGTTTCAAGCCCTCAAATTCCACACCACAGCTGTTTTCTGAGAGGCAATACACTTTACATCTGCCTCATCCAAATTCCAGTTCTCTTTTGCAGAGCATAAACCATTGCACACCTCCTGTGGGAAATTTTAGTCAAAACAACTCCAGTGGGCATAAAAACTGGAAAGTTTCAGCATACACAAAAAGATGTAAGCAAGTGAGACGAGGGTCATTTTATTCTGTACAACACTTTGTATACTAGAGGAACTAGGAATATTTTTTTACAACTATTGCAATGACTAATTTTAGTTTAGCTACTCATTTTTCTTCATCCCTGCTTTTAATTACCCCTTCTGCACTTCCACAAGCATGCAGTATATAGCTAAGAATTACCCTCAATATTTTTTACAGTAATGAGAGTTTATTTATATCAAATCTTATTCAAAATCACATTGATAACACTAGCACTGAAGATGTGGGTTGCAATTAAAAATTTCCAGGCTCCTTGAATGACTTTTAGATTTGTCAAGTAAAGAGTAAGCAGCAGCAGTTCATGTGATTTAGGGTCACAACAGTGACTAGACTATAGTGCCTTTCCAAAGGAACATTAGAGGAACTTAAAAATATGTTAAAATGTATACACACATTCCTAGAAAACATGAAAGACTAAAGGTGTGCAGAGAAAGTGTCTTTATTGAAATATTGTAGTACCAACCTTAAAAACTCTTTAAGAAATACAAAACACCTCATCATTAAGATTCTTCATAGCAATTCCATCTGCTTTATAAATACCGTGATATGTGCAAAACTCTTGAATTTTTACTTGGGGAAATAGCTCATACAGATGAAACTCACATGTGATGACACCCTTGGTACTGTCTTCTGCCACAAGAAGAGATCAAATGGCCAGTGCTATTTATTAAAGCTGAGGTGAGTTTTGGTAAAAAGATGCATTTCTCAAAATTACACAGCAAAATATTGTAATTAAAAAAAATAATTATATAGAAGAGGTAAGGTAATTCAGAAGTGCTGAACAAGAAGGGATGTAACCACACTCTGAGGCACCAAGCTATCAGCCCTGCCCTTCCAGAGCTGTGTTTAACTCCGGGCTCGCCTAGACCGGAGCTGCCAGGGCCCCCTCGTGGTCACGACATACCACGATAATCACAGATGCTCCGGTGCCTCAATGCACCTGCACGTTTTGAAAACAAACTGAGCCAATGAATGCACCCCTGTCACCGCTGCTGTGACAGTGTGCCAGAAGACCTTAACTGGGGCACAAGAACCTTTCCTACAGGCAGTGAGGGGTTTTCCCAGCCTTACTAAAAGCCGAGACACTTCCAGCACTTTATGTAAATTGTAGTTGTCCAAATTACCATACCAGAGCCCAAGACGCTGTTTCTGTGACACTGGACAAAAGTGAGTGCACAGGAAGCAAAGAACAGGACATGCATATAGTTACAGTCCCACTCCCTAGCCTTCTATGGCTCAGGATTTGATACTGTAATGGTGGTTTTACATTTAGCAGATCAATTTTTTTCTTGAGTTTGCCCAGTCTTTTTCTAAGGCACATGAAAGATTTTAGCATTCCTGAACTCCTGGGTGAAGCAGAGGTGCTCTCATTAGAGGTAGTATTTCTCAGTTCTGCATGAAAATAGATGCATATAAAATTATGTTGCCTCTGCAACACTGAAAGACTCAAGAATCACTATAATCTGCAAATCAGAAACAAGGATTTAACAGATTTTCATCAGCCAGAACAGGTGCAAGCAGCTTGCTTCTCCCAAAGAATAATTCTGCTCCTCTATTACAGAGGTCATACTACTTGTCCTTGCATCACGACTAACAAAGCAGAGCAAAAAGAGGTACACAGTGATATCAGTGTCATTAAGAAGTGGGCTTCAAGTCTAAAGAGTGCCTCATTTAAAGGTCCACATTCAAGCTTGAATGTGATCTTCCATTCTTTTTGCTAAACGTGAGGCTCAGACATTTTCCCTTTGATGATTAGTATGACCCCTCTCTGCCAAAGCCATCCTTACATAATTTAAGTCAAAAAACTGCCTTAGGTCATGTTTATCCCCATCAGTTAAATTGATACAGGTAATTTTGTAAATATTCTTCACCTCTCTCATTTATGAAATGGACTCTTTTATTTCAAGGTTAATGCAAACACCCTCTTGGGAATATGCCATAAATCCATGGGTATTACTTAATTACCTATCCAGTTCAGAAACAAACTCGCTTATAGATCTCCAGGTTAGATCCAGAAAAGGAAGTTAGATACAGTTCAGATTCCAAAATGTCAATTTCCCAGTAAAACCCAGTAGAACTCCCACAGCATTTTTACATTTCTGCTGTTTGTTGCACAACTTTTTCAAACTAGCCCATTTCCAAAATAACCAGGAACTTCTCACAGATGTGTTTTCAGTGTTCACAATTTAGGCAGCCCAGAACTGTAGGTACATGTTAAGCATTCACAAAGCTCTCAAAACTGAGGATATGTTGGTGCTGCAAGATGTTACCCTGATGGTACACTGAGATTATTTACCTGGCATGCAGAACAGCTGGACCTCAAGCCATCCCACTTAAAAACTTCAATAAACAAAAACCCCCCACCTAAACAGATGTCAATTGTTAGGGCACAATAAAGGACTTCATTTCCAGTCACTATCTCAACTCAGAATGACACAGATATCAGACTTGAACATGAAGATGTGTTCTGTTCTGATAAGTTGAAATGAGACTTTCTTTCTCACTAACTTAGCCCTCCCCTTTTTAAAAACAAATGAAAACCTTTCTGCTGACAGTATCATTCTTGAATGACCACCTCCTTGTACACCATGTGAGAACAAACCACAGATTTATAAATACTAATTCTGTTCTGCAGCAGAATGCCTGAAGGCAACCCAATTTATGACTAACTATAAGCATTTAAGCCCTGCAGTTTGAACACTGGTGCTTTTTTTTTAGTGTTTTCAAAATGAGGTGATAGATCTTCTAACAGGAACATCAGCAAAATGTCAGGAGTCTTATGGAAATCCCATTAATATTTCTTCTGGACAGATGATTTAAATCATTATCTGGAAAACACAAGAAGTTTCACTTAGACTAACAGAAGACAGGACCTGGTGACAATTATCTGTTTCTAGACTGTACATGGACAAATCGTTGTAAGTCTAATCAGCAGGTAAAACTGTTTATCCACTAATTTAGTGCTGTATATTGCATAATCCAAAAGAATTTGACCATACTAAATATTTTATTTAAGAGCATTCTGTTAAGCTTAATATCTCATAGGCCAATCTCATAAAACTACAGTAACTACAAATTGAGTACTTCTACTTAACCTAGCACACAGACTTCTGAGAAGCTTTCCAGCATTTTATAGCAGCTTTTTCAGTGTTCAGCAGACACTACTCTATTTGCTAAACAATATCAGACTGCAAAATTGCTCTTACTGTTGATAGATCAATAATGACATGGGAAAAGTCATTATCTCCGTGGCAACAGAATGGCAACTGTTGGAGGAATATTGCGCATGTTGCTGCTGCACCTCTGACAGTCATGCCTCGGCTTCCTCACGCTGGTGCTCTCTCTGCAAGCCTGGTATGCCCAGAGTACCAACAACCAAGGGCACCTCTTAGACTACAGAGGATTAAACTACAACTCTGATTACACGATTCCTGAAAGAACATATCCTCACAAGGGCTTATTATCCTTGAGTCTGATGTCTTTACGTTAGTTATTTCTAGTGAACCATCCCTTTGCAGAAACAAAGCTAGAACAAAATTCAGGAAGGCAAATACCACAGTGTTCTGTTCATAGACCAATATTTTTTTGAAAGAAAATACTTAGTTGTCTTTAAGAATAAAAATATCTTTCTTGTCAATCAATTTTTATTTAATTCCACTTTGACTCCCCAGGATATAAAAGTGGCAGGAGTCTTTATATGTGATTAAAACGACAAAAGAGATCACTTGGGCTATTACATTTAACACTTGTTATGTCTTTGTCTATTGAGACAGTTCAACAAATAGGAAAACATACTTTTGCTCTGCATAAGTTACTGCAGTTCTGTCTAGCATGAACAGGACTTTTTTTTCATACTGCACAACCTTTACCATGTTGATTGCAACATATTA
Organism: Aleadryas rufinucha; assembly: GCA_013397815.1. Lineage (NCBI taxonomy): Eukaryota > Metazoa > Chordata > Aves > Passeriformes > Aleadryas > Aleadryas rufinucha. The sequence goes on along the minus strand of VZTH01017365.1, from coordinate 60,063 downwards.
GCCACAGAAAGCAAACACTTCTCTGCGTCTTGATCACCATAACTGAGCCTGGCTTGTGACGTCCTGTTGAAAGCAAAACATACCAACTCACAAAATACACGGTGTTCATCAGCAACACAATGTATGAACTTTGCCTTCAGATTAAATATGGAAAGTATTTCCTCATAAATACGTCTACATTTAAATACTGCAGCAACACCGTACTTATTCATAATCTATTCACATGGGATGACATGGAAGAAGTTTGCAACAATTCCCTTCGGAATCTGTTATTAATAAATTTAAATAAATGGCAACAGTAGTGATCCTGAGGGTGGCTTCAAAAAAATCAAAAACAAAGCTCACCCAAGCATCAGTTGGATTCCACATAAAACAAGAATTAGGCAAGCACTCTTCTGAATGTTAAAAACAAGCTGGTTTTGTTTGCAAAGTTCTCACAAGAACAGAACTGGATGGTAAAAATTCTTTTCCTTACAAATGTAGGTAAGACAAATGGTCACTAATATACCAGAAGTCCAGATGCTACAGCTGCAATATAGATTAGCAGGCAAAATACACTGTGACTTGCTATTTGTGAGAGACTGTATTTTAGTACACAGGAAAACTTTTCAACACTTTCTTCTACTTACAGGATAGGCCCTGCTGCTTTAGGAGACCGCCACGCTCTGCACCAAGTTCTTGGAAAGAATACGGCATCTGCCCAGGATATCAAGCAAAGCTGGCTGCACACGCGGCCGTCTGCAGGACACGTTCCAAACTCAGCACTTCTCTGGCTAGCATTAGGCAGTTCTGCCCTTGTTCCAGCACCAACGGAACCATCCTTTTGCGCAGGCAGGCAGCCCAATCTTGCTCCCATCTTTCCATCCCGCTGCCACCCCTGCTCGGCTCAAGCTGGCAGGTCAAGCTGTGCAAAGCTACTCGGGTCTCCCCTCCCAGCACTAAACCCGAGCATGCAAACCACCGCTACTTTCTCAGATAAACGCCCTGCTTTATCCCATCAAAAATCAACCCAACCCGAGCAACTGAACGCAAGCAAATCGATCCCTGGACACAGCCAAAGCCAGGAAGGAAGACAGACCCATGCAGCACTTTGCCAGCTGCCCACACACAGCCTCCGCTGCCTACGGGGACAAAAAGGGCCGACTGAATGCCGCTGCTCTTCCGAAAACAGCTTCCCCGCTGCCACTCGCGCACCTGAACACGCTTTAGCACCGCGGCTTCACCCCGCACACCCGGCCGACACTCCAGCGCAGCCCGGCTCCCTCAGCCCGTTCTCCACGGATCTCTCTTAACCCTTAAAGACCCCCGGCCCGAGGCAGCTCCGCCACCGCCTGCACCATCAAAGGGCCGGCGGGAAAAAACCCAGACCCAACCCGAAGGCCGACGGCGCCAACACGGCTCGGGGGTCTTCGGCGGCCCCCAGGGAGAGGCTGAGCACAGCAGCGGCCGCCCGGCAAGGCCCCCCCGCCGTGCTGCACGGCCCTCCCCGCGGAGCCGACGGTGGGGGCGCGGAGGGACCGCCGCCGCTCTGCGGGGCCGGGCCGGGCGCTTGTTCTGCCAGGCGGCCGGGGAGAGCGGCGGGGCTGAGGGCGGCGGCGGCTNGGGGAAGCGCGGCCCGTCCATCCTAAGGAGGGGAAGCGCGGCCCGTCCATCCCCGCGGATGGCGCAGCGCCCAGGCGGGAGGAGAAGGAGGAGCAGCCCCACAGGTGCGGCCGCTACCCGGAAGCGGAAAGAGCCCCACGCCAATCGCCCGCCCCCCGCCCGGGCACCCCNTTCATGAAGGGCAGCCCGGCGCAGCCGCTCTGCGGCTTCAGCAATGCCGTGGTGCAGATCCTGCGGCTGCACGGCGTGGAGGATTACCGCGCCCACGACGTGCTGCAGGACCCCGACCTCCGCCAAGGTCAGCGCCGGGCCGAGCCGGGCCGGGGTCACCTCTGGGTGCCGCCTCCCTGGGGCCTGCTCCTGGTGGGGACGGGGCTGGGGCCGGTTCCCCTGTGGGAAGGGCCCTCGGGAGCTGCCGGGAGGTCGGGCTTGCCTTAACTCCCCTGATCTCGGGCACTGTGGGAACGGCCCCTGCCCTCTTGTCCCACCTGTAACTTGCCTTTTCTTGCTTTTTTGGGTGGGCTGGGTTGGGCTCCGTTTTTTTTTAAGGAGGACATTATCGTGGGGNGCAGTCTGACCAATCGTGCCCGCGGAGGGAGCGGGATCAACGATCCGCCTTAGATTGACAGGTACCTCTCCCAATGCGACCGCAGCGGCTCTGTTCCCTCCACCGGGAAAGCGAAGCCACCTCAGGGTTGCTGGGTGGGACAGGTCTCCCTGCGTCTTAGCGCTATTGGGTGTCGCTGCTGATTGGCGGGTTCCTGCGCCTATGCGGAGGANTTTTTTTTAAGGAGGACATTATCGTGGGGAGAAGGGCAACGGAGCTGGGGGAGGGTCTGGAGCACACGTCCTGTGAGGAGCGGCTGAGGGAGTTTGGCGGTGTTTAACTTGGAGAAGAGAAGGCTCACGGGTGACCTTATCGCTCTGTACAGTTACGTGAAAGGAGGTTGTAGCCAGGTGGGGATCGGCCTCTTCTCCCAGGCAACAAGCGACAGGATGAGAGGACAGTCTTAAGTTGTGCCAGGGGAGCTTTAGGTTGGATGCTAAGAGGAATTAATTCACAGAAAGGGTAGTTAGACACTGGGATGGCCTGCCCACGGAGGTGTTGGAGTCACCATCTCTGGAGGTGTTTAAGGAAAGACTGGACATGGCACGTAGTGCCATGGTCCAGTTGACAAGGTGGTGTTCAGTCATGGGTTGGACTCAATGATCTCAGAGGTCTTTTCTAACCTAATTAATTCTGTGATTCTGTTTGGGTATTAGTAGAACTGGAAGTGTATCGCAGAGATGTGCCATTGAGGTTGCTGCCTAAACGCCCTGGTTTGGTTTTTGTGACCCTCCCCGTGTCCAAGAGGTCTCAGTTATCAGCAGAGCGCAGCTGTGTGTGCAGCGTGATGCTTGGAGATCGGGCTCTTTGTGCCACGCTGCCTTGCCTGGTTCAGAGATAGAGAGCTGCATTAAAGATCCCTGAAATACTTCGTTATCAGGTTTTATCTTTCCTGTGAACATTATGGTGAAATTTCATGTATTTCTTGAACTTGTACTACTTGATTCCCAGCTGGTACTGCCTGCTGGGATTCTCTTGATAAAGTACAAAATTAGGCTAATCATTTGCACAAGAAATATTTAGTAATAGTTTCACCATTACTGCTCAAGTGGTAATAGCTATTATATATTAGGTTTTTTTGCCAGTTTTGGAAAGCTAGTAATCTGTTCTGGTAATGCTTTTCATCTTTCCCTCTTCAATGTGCATAGCTGACTCTTGAGGTTCTATCTGGTTATTTGAGAAAGTTTTAAAACAAAAAAAGACCTAAAAACAAGTACATAGTAATTAGTCTTGCAGGTGTGTGGCATTAACAGTTCTTGCCCAGAATGCACTATAATGTGCTGTAAAGCCACATGCTGGCATGTGTCAGGTGACTTTGTTCTCCTTTGTTTTGGTGTCATCTGACTAATTCCGTTTTTCATTAGCTCTTAGCTTAAAGGCTGATTTTTCGAGTCCTTGTTTGCTTTTGAATTCACAGCTATAATAGTTGGTATGGTATAAAAGCTTAGATACTGGAATTTCATTTAATGACATCTTTTGTTAATGAAGATTGGCTTTGTTCAAGTAAATCTTCCTCTGCCTTTGTCAAGTGAACAAATCATGGTAATTTTCTAAACTTTGTTTACATATCTGAATTTATTAATTGTACAGTTTACTAGAACAAACTCATAAACTAAAAAGGAGGAAACAAAACCCTGAAAATCAAACCATCAGCATTTCACTTTTGGTTGAGGGGACGTTCATGAGCCTGTGAATGGGCCATGCATTTATAAGTTATAGTCTCTGAGGACTTGACCATATGAATAGATAGTATTTTCTTTCTGTGTAACTTGAATTTTTTCTCCACATGAACTCAGGCTTGTGCTAGGTGATCAGAGAGGTTATTGCCCTCCTGGCTACCAAAGCTTTAAATTGAAATTAGTGTTTTGATCCAGCCCTCCAGTGTCTAAGCTACATAGAATACAGTTACGGAGTGTACCCTTGCACAATATCATGCTGGTTCTCAGGTGCTTAAAGAAGTTGTTCTGTTCCTTTCCATGCACCAGCTTTGGCTCCTCTCCAACTGTGCAGAGGGCCAGCTCAATTTATTAACTGGGTCACTGGGCCTGCAAGTTGAAGTAGCAGTTTGTACTGTGGACTGAGTGCCAGAGCCAACACGAAGAACAGAGCCTTGAAGTGTTGGGGAATGACACAGCCGTTCTCAAGGGCAGCAGAATTCTTGTACTGCTTCAACTGTATTACCTACTGCACACTAAAAAGCCAGGATGTGCCTGCGTCTGTGGGTGGCAGCGTCTGACAGAGGAGAGGACAGGGCTGCTTGAAGTTGTAGTTCTCCAAGTTTCCAGCTGTATTTCAGGAGTGACTGTCTGAAGGCCAGATCCGGCCTCTGGTGCCAAAAAGTTAGATATGCAGCATGTGAGCCTTTCCTAGGCTCTTGCTGTGAACATAATCTGCACTTCATGCATGGGGGCTAGTGAAGAACCTTTAGCTGTGAAAATATCAAGTACACCAACAAAAGACTGATCTGCAAGGAGGTTGCTGTATGAGAACTGGCCACCAGCTTTGTGTTCACCTGAACCTAACTCAAATGTTTGAATATATGTATGCTTATACATTTGTAGTAAGGGTAGGCTGTTGGAGAGAGGGTAATTCAGGCATGTCTGGATTGTTTGTTGGTTTCTTACCTGTATCTGTTGAAACACCTTATTTTTGGGTAGTTATAGTTCAATTGGTGAAACATACCCTGTGCTAAAATATGGCAAGCTGTAAAGCTAGAACAACTCCCCTGCTTGCCTCTTTACGTAAAAACTCAGATCTGTGAAACTAAAGTTATTGGTACTTCATGTGATCTATCTGAACTTGAGCTGAAGATGTGCTTCCCTGACACAAATCCTTCCTTATTAAAGCTGGTTTAAGAGACCTTGGTGCTGTCCTGGGCTCTGTGGCAATTCAGGTTTCTCTAAGTTTGCTCTCAGCTGGTGGACACCATTAGACTGGTTCCCATCACTGAGGCAGAGGAGTTTGGGATTATGTACTGGAAGATTGGTAGTTTATAAACTGTTGGGGTCGTTCACCCTCAGATTATTTTCATTGTTGTCACTACATTACCTAAGCATGGGATGCTGCCAAGCAGGTGTTCTCGATCCTTTCTCCCACCCTTGGCTAGCCTTCCCTCAGTAAAGCTTGTATCAGTGCTAATGGTACGCAGGCTTTGGAATACGCCGCTCAGGGAAGTGTTGGAATCTCTGACCCTGGAAGTGTTTAAAAGGCATGTGGTTATGACACTTGGGGATATGGCTTACGGGTAAATGATGGTGCTAACAGTTGGATTTGATGATCTTAGAGGTCTTGTCCTACCTTAATGATTCTGTGATGTCCATGAAAACGTGTTGCTTTTCTGGAGAAAGTGTGGTAGGAATGAGTGTTGCTTGAGTCAGTTCTTTGATGTGGCCTATCCTTCATTAGTGCTAAGGCTGCCAAGAGAGGCTGAGAATTGGTAACTGGAGCTGAAGAGAGGGGTGGGAGTGTGCTGGGTACCCGTTTCAGTAGCTCTTTGCACCGATCCTTGTTTCAGTTACCTTGAAGTGTTCTAGCACGGCTGTCAGACTGATCCCCTGACCTGTGGAGTGTGGTTGTCCAAAGCAAACGGTGGTTCAGAGCAGAAGCTGCAGCTTCTGAAGCACAGCAAGGAACCAATCTGCAGAGAGGGGGATGGAGATCCCTTGGGATGTCTGTACTACCAAAAGAATCATCACAAACGTGCATCCCGAGTGCAGCAAGTGTAGCCCAGGCTAACTTGCTTTAACAGCACTGCAGCAGTGTCAGTAACTGCTGCACTGAGGTGAGGCTTGGGTGGCCAGTGGAGGGAGCGTTCAGTTTGTGACCTGGTTGAGCCTCAGCACAGAGGCATTTAAAGCAGCTTGTCCAGCACATGAAATGCAGCACACAGAGCAACTGAGCTTGATTGTTTTCTTACTTTTATCTGAAGGTGGATAGGTCCTTGAAAGTACTATCAGTACTTTTATGTGTATGCAGTTGGGTCCTTGAAGAAAATATTTCTGTGGAAGAATTATTGGTGTGAATATTACCTTGGAATGCTTGTTAGCAGTAGGTTTATTATGCAGAGCCCTTGGTTCTCTATTCATGCTTAGCATTGCAATTATCTTAAGAAAAACAGGCCCTGTTTCATATCTGCAGTGGCTCTTAGACCAGGGTCATCTTTAGGCATGTCTTAGTCATGGAACACAGTTTTTAATTGAAACTTTGATGGGTTAAAAGATAGTTAGGACAGTTTAAGCAGTTTTGAGTACTCAAAGGCCAAAGAGCATTTAAGAAAAATATTGCTAAATGCAAGTTGACATCAAAGCTTAAAAGTTCTGTCAGCTAAGGAAGAAGTTACAGGTGGGGATGATGGAGGTTAGATGGTTATGTATGTGTTCCCTTTGGCCTTGATTTATATGCTAAACTTGCTATTTTGGGCTTACGAAGCATTGGTTGTCCATGCATAAAATCTGAACTCAGAATAAAATGTCTTAGCTGACGTACTTAGTGGTTAGGAACACTTTGTCACAACAATCTTTTTTCCTAGGTTACTGTTATTTTAGTGGATTTTTTAAGCATGTTGTATTTTGCTAAGGGGAATTATTAGCTGTATTGCATCTTTTATACATTAAAATAACAATCTCACTGTATATTTTTGCACTTAGACATATTTATTAAAAAAGAAAGTGGTTTAAGTTCCAATAAAGCAAGCATAATTTCCTTACAAGGTTATTTTTTTACCTTGAGTATTTTGGGTTTTGCTTTTATAGTCTTTAGGGACGAAAATGTTTTCTGAGGGGAAAACCAGTTCTCTTGTGCTGTCAACTATTCAGGTCTAATATTTGTTGATGGAAGGTTGGCTTCCAAGGTGAGTGGGCTCTGATGTTCTGAAAAGGTACCTCTGTAGGCTTAAGTTTGCTATATGGGCTTTCATGCCTTTGGTGCAAAAATTCCAGGCAGTGCATTTTGAAAATACATAAAAATGTTGAATTCAAAACTTGTCATCCAATCAAATGCTCGTTGTCGTGTTATAAAAATAGGCAGTAGTAGGTTTTAGCTATTTCCTCTGCTACAGAAATAATGGCTTTGTGTGAACGGTCATTTAAAAAGTGGCAAATTAGATACAATGATTCTTCTGTGTAATTTTTTGTGTGATGTCTAAGTGCAAGCTGGTTTCAGTGTGTATCAGCTGATCACTTTATATTTTTGGGTGGTCTTACATTTGCCTTCTGTGAAGTACAGTTTTAAACTTTAATTCTGTACTTCATAATTGTGACTTGAGCTGTGTTTTGTTAAATGAGTACTTTTAAAGAGAATTCAGCCTTTGTGCCCCTCCCATGTGCTGTAAGGTCTGGCACTGAAAGATAAAGCAATTTGAAATTCGTAAGGCCTCTACAGGGGTAAATGTATCTTGCAGTTGAAATTGCAGGAATAAGTGTAACTGTATGAGTTCAGTAAGAACATAAAATATTTTAAAGTCCCTTTGGGAAATATAACAGTAAGTAAACAGTTCTCAATATTTTTCAATACTTCTCATTTCTGTAATTGATTGAAAGAGTCATGTTTTCTTGCTGGGAGTGAAAAAAGGTGCTGTGTTTTTCCAGTTCCTGCTTGAAGTCAGTGTAAGAGCTGACTCCATATCTTTCAACCCACATCTTTGAGTTGGAGTGAGAACCAAACCTAACTCTTATCTCCTGATAGTGCTCCTGTTACATAGATAACTTTTTGCCTTAATGGGAAAGAAATTCAAATATCAATGGTAGAGTCAGGTGGAAGCAGTGCATTCCTTTTAAAATACCATTCTGTTAGGAGAGGGGGGAAACCTTTAATAATTTTTTTTTTCTTATTCAGGAATAAAAAACTACTCCAACTGGCCTACCATCCCACAAGTGTACCTCAATGGTGAATTTGTTGGTGGCTGTGATATACTCCTCCAGATGCATCAGAATGGAGATCTCGTAGAAGAGCTGAAGAAACTAGGAATCCGTTCAGCACTTCTGGATGCAGAAAAAGACCAAGAGAAAAAGTAAAATGAGCAAAAAAAAAAATTCTGTGACAGGAATAAAGCAAATCTTTGATGAGAACTTTTTACCCATAAAGCCTTACGTACTTTAGGTCAAAGAAGGCATCTGTTTGAACTGACACTAAGTGAATGTCTCTTAGCTCATGGTAAATGTAGTGATCTTGGTATTTTGATTTATGGGTATTGTGAAAATTCGAGTATAACCACTGCACTGTAAAGAAAACGTTTGTGAAAATTTGTGTTTTAAAAAAGAAAAAGTTCACTTCTAAAAGCACTCTTTTTCTTTGAGGTGGGAGTAAACCAGAAGAACTAATAATGTTTTTATGGATTTTACGTGTGTGATTCTCTGTTCTTTGATACATGAACCTATACAAACAGCATTTGCATTCCCTTGCTTCTTTTGAAAAAGCATTAAGTAATAATGCATCTGTTTTTCTGTTTAACTTCTGGTGATAAGACTTCCTGAGAGCCTGTAAAACCTGTGTAATCACATACAATATAGGAGAAAAACAGTTTTCCAACAATATAGGAGAAAAAAAGATTATATGAGAGTGCATGAAATATACTTTTATTCCAAAGGGTAAAAATAAACAGAACTTGTACAAATACATGTATAATGGTCATTATTACTTTGTAACTTTCTGATGGCTTTTAAAACTGCTAAGAATTGTGCCTAAATATTTTATAAAACCTTTTCTACCTCTTGCGGAACAGCTTTTCCCCCTGCTTATATACTTTGTGTATGACAGTTCTGTGTCAGTGCTAAAATGTGGGAATTGTTTAAGGCTTCAGTATTCTAGCTTGAAGTAGTACAGGAGAATACTTCAGTTGTTACTGTAATCCTGTATTATTTGCTCGTTATCTTTTTATATTTTTTGTGTTTCCAAGTGTTTTCTCCTGACTGATGTGCACAGGAGAATATAGTCTTCAAACATGGGATTTACAGATGAAGGGTTCACGTGGGTAAGATGGGTGCAGCAGAAGGGTTATTGAACAGATAAATATTTCTTTGTGGAAAGTCTCTGAAATGTTCAGTACCTACCTAACCACATTTCTCTAAATGAAAACAAATTATATTAACCAGTGTAGCTTCAGCTCTATAGCAGTACTGCTAAGGTTAAAAGCTAACCAAGCTATTTCTAAATGCAGTTGAATTAATATAAACCAATTCGCATGTGAATTAGGCAAATGGTTGGAAATAAACTGTGTTTTATGTTGATTGTCTACAGTAGTTGCTCTTTATTTTAAATGACTAATGAAACTGATACTACTTTTGATTTGAAGCCTAACATATTTTCCACTGCATAGGACAGAAAATGTGTTCTAGAGAAAGAAGAAATTATGAATGGTCAGTGAAAGAGAACAGGACTGGAACCTGTAGACAACAGAGATTTCATGCAAGTTCTGGTTCTAAATCTCTCCTGCCCACTTGAGCAAGCAGTGGAGAAACTATACTAGAACATTTTCCACAGGATTTGCCAAACTGGTAACAGTAAGCTTGCTGTATAGTTGTAACGCAGTCAGTATCAGCAGGATTAAATCCAGTGTGTATGTTGTGTGTATTCACTTGGTCACCACAGCAGGTCCGTGGAGGTCACTGAGTGACCACAGTGTAGGAGGAAGTTCCATTCGGGGCCGTCACTTGTGGCTATAAGGCATGGAGGTGTGAGTGCAAAATTTTTTCTGTTCATGTGCCACGTCACATTCATGAGGTATCGATGATTGTTTGTTCTGAGCATTTGAATTCAAATTAAATGAACTTTCTTATGGCTAATCACAAGTAGTTTTTGCCATTCTGAATGTAAAACAATGTTTAGAAAAAGAAGTAGATTTCAAAAGCCTTTGTTTATTTGTGTTGACCTATTGAAATGAATGTACACAGTAAACAAAAAGGTAATGAAGAAAATGTAATTATTTTCTGCTTCAATGGTTAATTCTTAGTCTGGCTACTAAATAAATCTATTAAAAAACCAATCCCCCAAATTTGCTGTTTCATAGATCTTTAGTCTTCTGCACAAGCTGAATATTTTTCAGTAGTATCTGCTAGTAGTTTAACATAAAGAGAACTTTATTTAACATAAAGACTACTTCAGGTAGTCTTTATGCTCTATGCAGCAAAATTTTTCTCCCAGCATGAGATCCTGCTTTTAATGAAACGTGGTAGTTTTTCTACTTTCTCTACTTTCTTCCCCTCTTTAGATTTTCATTACTTGATTAAATCTTTGCATAACATACATAGTAGTGTTTAAATCAATCTCTGCATGACTGGAACATGTTATTGAGCAAGTAAAAGCAACAGTGATTCCATAAAGTGTGTGTGACAGAGCCACAGAGTGGGTAATGAAATTGGGACTTCTGCCTGCATTCCTGTGCAAGCTGTACATTTCCAGCCTCTCTGTGCATGAGCAGTTGTTCTACATTTATAAAAATTATCATTTTAATCCAGCTGCAGTAAAAAAATGACCATCTGCTTAAACTGTAAAGCTTCAGATGCTCACAAAGAGCTTTATTTTGTTGGTGAGTGAGAGTATTTTCCCCAAGAAACTAGTTCTAGGGGATCATTTTAGAAGGTGGGCAGTCTTGTGCACTCTGCTGTCCCTCAAACTAGAGGCAAAAGGGAGCACGTGCTTCCAATCCCGAAGGGATGACACAGATAAACTGATTTTTTTGAGGAAAAAACCCATGCCTTTCTTGAGGAGAGATTTGCACCTGCTTTTCTCATGCTCTTTGGCAGTGAGAGAAAGCAACTGATAGTACTGGAGTGGGGGGTGACAATCAGTGTGCTGAGCTAATACTGGGGGGCGGGTGTCAGCTGGAAGGATCCATGAGGAGTCCTTGGTCAGAAGGATGTGATGGGTTCTGTGGAGGAAAGGGTGACTTTTTTTCTCCCCAGGAGGAGCAGCTTGTAACAGGAAGTGAGGGAGAGGGTGGGGAAAGCTGGTACTGGTGCTGGTTCTTCCCAGCTTCCTCTGCCATAAAATGAAGACCGAAGAGGTAATGGTGGTCAAGAGCGCACCATGGGAAGGCCGACTGAAGTTGCTGAGGACAGCCAAGAGCAAAGATGGGGACCTGCCCTTGCCATCTTTGGTGAAGAGAGAGGCAAAACTGCCTGGTCTTGAGTTAGGTCTGCTGTGGTAAGGACAGGGCAGATGTCAGGGCTGTGCGGGAGCGCTGCCACCTGCAGGGCGTCTATGTATCAAGGTTGGGTGTGTGGAGCTGCCAGCCCCATTCCTGCTCTTTGTGCCGGGCAGGAATTCTGGCTGGCTGCTCCTCTGGTGAGATGCTGCTGGATCCATCTTGATTGGATTGCCCTGCTGAGAGCTTAATGTAAGATACTTGTGAATGCATGTAAACTTATGTAAGATTGTTACTCTATTATAGGGTTGTAGTATGAGTGTTTGCCAAACTGGAAACCAGTACCATAATTATTTACATTTTATTCCGAGGATGCCCTTGGTGTTGCTGCTGTGCTAAAAGGCTGAACTGAGTGGACCAGCCTTTTCACCAGATCATAAATTAAGCTAATCTTTTGCATTTACTAGCACTTCACACCTCTTAGATACGAAACAAGGTGCTTTGGTTTAAGCAAATGAGATTGTTCGTATTCCAAAGCTGACCTACTGTCTTAAACCTTTACCAAAGGGAGGGTAAGGTTTCTTTGCTCCTCTTGAACTGGTCCTGGTGAGGAGCAGAAGGAAGCAGTTTACAAACGCTTGCTATTGTTCTGCTAATTTTGATTTGGGAGCATTAAAATCAATTAACACAAAAGTTGTTTCCCTGAGAAAACAGTGGTTAACAGCTCAGGGCATATTAATGGGTTACACAGTAAGTGTGTTTCTCAGCCCTAATAATTTCTTTGCCGTAATTTTGCTAGCGAATGTTTGGACGTGGTCAATATTCTCCCTTGCTTGTCTGCTCAAAAAATATTTTTATACCATCTAAATGCCCTGAAATACTTAAGTGCCTTTATTTTAGGTCTGACAACATGTAGGCTTATTTTCATGTTCTCACTGAGTTCTCTGGTTCTCTTTAAAAAGTGGGCTAGAAATCTTTGGCAGGACTTTTCTGGGAGTCCGTCAATGTGCATAGAAAATAATCAAGCTTGGGAACATGAAATCAAAGAATTATACCAAGGAAAATCTCTCCTGAGCTGTCACCAAGAATCCCAGTAAGACCCTGGTAGTGCCTGCATCTAAGAACGGCAATACTAAAAAACAGAGCTGGCGGCCTGATCAATAAATCCCTGTCTAATCTGATTTGCATGTCCCTTCTCCAGAAACCAGATCTTCTTACACAGGGGTGTTCAATATCCGTATTACAGGACTGTAAGAAGAAAACACTCATTAGTTACAAGATACGTGTTACCTGTTAAGGAGTCTGTGAGCAAAGGTGGAAAGACAATAAGGAAAGGTAAAGAGAGTGGGAAGGGTTTGGATTGGTAATGGTGGTGGGGTGAGCTTGCTTTTTGGCTGAAAGGGTTGAGAGGAACACACTACTCTGTAAAGGGCTATGGTTCATTTTCTGGTTTTGGCTTTTTCTTTGGGATGCTTCTTGTTTCATTTAATAGCTCAGTCAAAACAATGCTGTCTCTGATGTGACCTGATCATGGCTATAGAAAGTCCTCAGTGATTTAACTACTTGAAGTCTTTCCTGGAATCTCCCAGGGAAAGCAGGTTTTAGTTACACAGAAAATAGGACTAAAATAAGTGGATTCAGGTTTTATTTTCAACTTTTTTTTTTTTTTTAATCATCCAGCTTCTTGTTATGCCTTGTTTCTCTGGCAGTAAGGGAGTAGGCCAGGAGCAAAGGATTTTAGTTAGAAATACCTTGGTACTACATAAAATCCATGGTTGTCAGAGGGTGTAACTGAGATGAATTCACAGTGCTGCATGCAATCAACAACCATTTGTATCTTCCCGGTTTTGAGGGTCACATCTTAACTGGACAGCAGAAATGCTGGCGGAACAGCAGGCTGCTGGCTTATACTCCTTTTTCAAGAAGAAACAAAATCCTTTACGGGTGACTTTTATTCTCAAATGACATTAATATTTTAAGACCTTTAGAATCAAAGTAAATAAACAAACAAACGAAACATCCTTAAAGATGGAGGGAGTCTCTAGAAACTTTTTTCTAGCTGTAGAAATACATGTTGTAATCTCCAAAGGAGCCTGTTTACCTTAAGTATGTGCAGGTGATGATGGTTTATAATTACCTAAGAAGAATCCAAAGGCCAAGTTCAATATGAATTTTGAAACAACTTTGCTACTGAAAGATGTTAATTTAGCAAACAACAGGGACAATTATCTTTTTCTTTTCATTGTTGCAGTAGTTTTACATAAAAAGCCATGAGACTACTCCTGCACAGGTGCAGGTGTGTGTGTCTGTAGTTATAGTTACATGTTGTCTCTCCTAACTTAGAGCTTGCATGAGGGACCTACTTAGCATCTTTCAAAGATGAGCTTTCATAAAATTTTAACAATAACAGGCATTTAACAGTAAATTAAGTTACAAGGGGCTTTGGATGAGTATTGAATTCGAAAAAAAACCATTGACTTAAATTTTTTTTGGCTTATATAAGCACAACCTTCAAAAGCGTGAAGGATTTTATGTACAATTTAGCTTCAAAACAGTGAAACAAATCTTCCACTTTGTAGACTAATGAAAACTGAAACACAGAAATTATTTGTTACTTGCGTGGTAATAGCTATAGAGAGAATAAAGTTTTGGAGCCTTTAGTCTTAAACCTATGATCTAGTGAGTGAAAACCACATGCTTTTACAGGGGGTATCTCAACAAGCATTTTAGAGCTTTCAAGTACACACTACAAGGAGTATCCTTGAAATACTACTTCCCCATTGAATGGTAATACTATGAAATCTACCAGTTCTGCTCTTTTCCATCATTTCACTTGTCTAAGCTCTAAACAGCTCTTCAAGTAGATTTTTTTTTTCGTGAAGGGAATATAGGTATTCTCTGAGAAGCAGCACTTTTTGATTACTTCAAAGAGGATGTGCTCCATGAAGACTGGTTACATATTTAAACCTTCACAGCTCAGGAAGAGAGCAGATTTAGGACTGGTATTCAAGAGTGTCTTGTACTGCTGATTTAAAAAATACACAGATTCTAGAATTATTCAGTATTTCATTTATTTACTCATCCATCTGTGATACTTCATGAGAGGCAAGAAATAGGATGTGAAAGGAAACAATTGCAAAAATATTGATAGTGCCTGAAAGGAAAGCAAATAAGCTAAACACTTTCGATGATGGCAGAGGAAAGCTGTGGAGGGTCTTCCTGTGGAGATGCTCTACGATGAGCTGCCGGCAGCCGGGCGAGCGGCCGAGGCCTGCCAGGAGATGGTGCTGTTGGACCGGGGAAGCAGCACAGCCCTGACCCAGAAGCATCTTTCAATGCGGTCCTCCCTGTTTTCCATCTGTGTTGCATGTTACTCTTTGGGGTCCTCGTTTTCTTTTGGGAGAAGAAGGTGTCGGTGTTAACCAGGCGCGCACCGCGGTCCGGTGTGCGATGCCATTTCCAGCCAGCCAGCCCTGCGCCCTCGGCGGAGATGACGGCAGTGCTTGAAGGCGATGTTTTTCGCCGGGACTGCGTGGCTGGCGAGATGGTAACGCCGAGGCGGGGAGCAGCTTCACAGCTCACTGCCCTCACCGGAGCCACCGCCTGAGCAGCGCTGTGCCCCAGCCAGGCGCTCGCCGGGCGCCCGCAGCCTCGCTGCTTCGCGTGGGGAGCAGCACGCCCGCTCCGGGGGCTCCTCGGGGACCCGCCAGCTTCCCTGCCAGCTTCCCTGCGCCATCCTCGGGGCGGCCCGTCGCGGCACACGTGCCTGGCAAAGGTAAGCGCAGGGGCGGCTCTGCGGCCGCACGGCGAGGGCGCGCCCGGGGCGCCGGGCGAGGGGCGCGCAGCTCCCGGGCACCCTCCCCGTGTCTCGGCACACGAGGCACTCGCCTCCCGCCGGCACCTGGGCACCTGTGGGCCCTGCCAGTGCGAAGGTCTGCGGGCAGCTCAGGGTGGGAAGATTTGAGGTGGTAAAGGGGAATTCGGGTTTCTTTCGGTCCAGAGTGTCTCAGCAGAGCAAGAGGTCAGAGGGCTGTGGTGACGTTTTCTGTCGATTTGCTGTTTTATTAGCATCTGCTCATCTCATTTGGTTCAGAGGCTTCCAATCTGGCCAGAAAAGATCAGCAGGAACTGAAAGAGGTTAGTGGATGCCCTGGGAGCAACTGTAGCAACATGAAGTCACCAGACTGGGTACTTGAAGAATATTTAATGGAAGGGAACATCAAAGGCCTTTCCCCAGTTGCAGGAAGGCTTCTGTCTGAGTATTTCTACATGTGTAACCAGGCAGTGACCACAGTTTTATATGTGATATAAATCTAATTCTTCAATTCTTCAGCCTGAAGTCTTTTCTATCTGAATGGGTATAATCAAAATAAGATCTTCCTACATGCAGGCAGAGAGGCCAAAAGCAAACCTCCTGCAGGTATCTGGGTGGGTTACAAGGCCTCCCTAATTGCAGCCGCCGTCGTGCTGTGAGTGAGCCATTTTGAGTTTGTTGCACCCATCTCTCTGTGGCTGAAGTGAGCGTGGCCAGTGGTGGAGGTGAAGTGGCCGGTGAAGAAAGAGACATTACAGAGAGGATGGCCAAACCTCCCTTGGAGCAGACCCACTGGGGAGGCCAGTGGTGTAAGGATTTGAGGATTATGTCTGTTGTGCTGCATTTCTACTCCTCTCTTTTTAATCATTAACAGCAATTCAATGGTCAGTGGTAGGATTCTAATTTTTTTTTCCTAACAATAAATTATTTAAAGCTCAGCTGACACTTTGTAGGGGCTTTTGCTACATGAATAATGATTTGGCATGAGCTGGGTAGGGAAGCAATTGAGAAACTCTGCTGTCCAGCCATGTTTAGGTGTGTCAGCAGACGGAAACAAGAAGAAAATATTAAAGAACAGCAATTCAGGAAGGAGTATAAAAAGCCCAAAGCAAGCCTGTTCAAATTCCTTTGCTTTTCATGTGAACTTGAGGTACAGTTCAGCTCACTCTGCTGAACAACTGTCCAGTTTTCAGGCAGGAGCTGGATGTTCCTTGGGCCTGAGGAGTGTGCTCTGAGCAGGACATGGCTCAGGGCTCAGGCCACAACTTTAATGTGGTTCTGCACATCTCTGTCTCAGAAAGAAGAGGAGTCTCAGCAGACATCAGACAGTGAGTTATACACTTTGTTTTAGGGACCACTTTGCACTGAGCTCATGGATAAAATAAAGTGCTTAGGATCAGCACACTGAGTCAAACCTAGGAGACCTCTCTGCTCTGAGACCCCAAACCACCATGCTATAGTGTCAAGGCCTCCTTTCACCCCAGAAGCTTTGCAGTTCTTTCTGAGCCAGGAACCCTGTCCCAACAAGTGGAAGAGTGTGCCCTCTTCCCTCCTAGTTCCCTGCCAGGTGGCCGAGTGCTTTTTTTGAGATGGGCGGTGATGGCTTGACCTCCCTCCCATGCAGCCTTTCCATGTCTGGAAGAAAGAACTCTCTCTAATCACTGCACTATTGCAGACAACACCAACACCAACACATTCCAACACCACTGGTATGGATTACACACCTCAGGTTTGCCAGCTACTGTCCAATTACTGCCTTTGGAAAGTATTAAAACAGTGGGTAGGTGCCTTTTTTCCAGCTTGAGCCGGAGCCATAAGTCAGTATGAAATTTCAGATCAAAATGCTGCCTTTTTTTACGTGCCTACATCCTGATATTCTGATTTTTGGTTCTTAATCAATATGCAGGAAGGAATTCAAGACAAGACTGCATCTGAGGCTGCTAGCAGACATATTAATGCAATAGAATCCTGTAGCTTAATGGGAAATAAAGTACAAAAAAGTGACTGAAATTTCAGAGCATCTGGGTTTTGGTTGTGTTTAGAGGATTTGTCAAGAAAGCTCCTGAGGGAAGAGTAGAGGAAGATGCCATGAATTCCACTTAAGAACAATAATAGAGTCTGGAGGGCATGTATGTTGCCAACAACAGTAATACTGGGCAAGCAAAGAGGAAATCAGTACAACTGAGTGTCAGGGAACCCTTCCAAATCTGGAAATCTAACCTTAGTTTTCCAATTCATTTGTTTACTAATTAGTGTAAAGATGAGATGAAAGGGAAATAAAAAGGAAGTATGGTGGATTGCAAAACACTAAAGTTATAACAATTCTTCAGGTCTGTCAGTCAGAAGAGCAGGAATAATTAACTGGTAGTTCAGAAACTGGATCACCGAAGATTAAAGGCAGAAATTAGAGAAGATAAAGACATTGCTGAGAATTGGAATGATTTGTTTGCAGCACTCTTCAGCACAGAGAATATCAGAGTGATACCTACTGGGACTTGCTCTTTTCTGATAATCAAGATGTGTCAGAAGGAAGAGCTGGAACAAATCGATAATTTAAAAAGCAGCAAATCATCAGCTCCAGATGGTACATTGAAAAGTTTTGAAGGAGCTTAGTATGAAATAGCTGATCTGCAGCAAAAATATGCCTTCCTTAATTAAAAACAGCTATTTTGCTGGAGAAGTGGAAGGTAACAGTTGTACCCAGAGTTAAAAACAGGATTGAGATAATTTGAGGAGGCACACACTCTCTATACCCAGATATACACTTCTGTTTTATAAGCTGGTTGAAGACAGAATATAAAGTAGGAAAAAAAAAAGAAAAATGATAGTATCTAAAGAGTAAGGTTTCTGCAGGAAAGAGTCATGCCTCATCATTAATCTGTTTTAACTCCAACTGGGATGGGCTTGTCATGGGCAAACAAGAAGCAACCACTGTAACTTAGATAAATCTCAAAGGACCTTTGTCCTAGGCAGGATACTGTGAAACAAAGAGAGGGGGGCTTGCTGCAAATGTCTTGGCTGAGGACACTGTGCTGGGCTGCATGTCCAAAGGAGCCCTGACCATCCTTAACATCTCCACACTGCATCAGGCCTGTGACTTGTTCCTGCTCTGTAATGGTGTTATCCCACCCACGTGATGCCAAGCACTGCTTTCAGCTGCCCTAGGAGGTGAGGAACCAATGAGGGGATGAGTGACCTGTTTCCAGCCTCTGAGAAAGCTTAGCAGAGGTTGTTTCCGTGTGTCTGTCAGGCTCACGAGTCTGAAAAGGTGAACACTGTTGAGAAAGCTCACACACTGCTTTTAAATTTTAAGTCCCACAGAGGATGCAGAGGTTGCTCTGGGTAACTGCAGGAGGGCAGAAACTAGGAGCTGAGGTGCATCAGTGGCAGCTGTGGTGGGAAGCTCTTCCTGTGGGTAGCACCAAGGTAGCAGCTTGGTGGTGAAGGCATTCATGGGGAAAGAAAAATATGAACAAAAAATTTAAGACCCTCCAATTTGTTAGGCAGGGACAATATGTTGTTAAAGGCAGGGGCTGTCTGGCAGAATGCTTTTTAACTACTGTCACTGTCACTCACTAGAAGCAGGTCTAGTACTATGTAAAAAAAAAGAAAAAATTAATTTGGTTATAGCCAAATAGAAAATGAATACGACAAAGCATCTAATTTCAGAAGAAGAAACAAGAGGAATGTATTCATTTCCCCCCCCAATGCTATGTATGAATTAATTAGATACAATATCAATGTCAACATTGTTTAACAACAACCCTGTATGTTAATAGTGAATACTCTGGATGAGCTGAGAGAAAAATCCATAACTTTTCCCTTAGAGGGAATCCATAAGAATCCATACCTCTACCCTTAACAACACAGTTTTTTCCTACCTTAATTTTATGCAAGTTGGGACTATCTGTGGACTCCTTATTGTGTTCTTTGTTCCCACATCCTGCTTCAAAGGTACCTCCCTGCTTCTATGCTGTCAGTGAAGGTTGACAAACTGACCATGTCAGCAGGAAAAAAAATTCAGTAGGATTCTGTGGAATAGCTTAAAAAAACCAAACAACCAACCACCAAGTCTTTAACAAGTATTTCACGTTCAGGACCTTTGTTAATAAAAATTTACTGCTTTCATCAACTTCAACCAGAGGTTTTTTGCTCATTTAGGCAGACAACAGAACTACTACCTCCTTCTTTCTCGTTTGTTTTTGCCTGTCAGGTCTCCATTTCTTCTGATGTCTTCTGTGTATTCTTCCCTCAGTCCTAGGCTCTTCCCTTCCCTGCCTCCCTCTCACCAGTGTGTGATGCTGCTGGTGCTCGTCTTCTTCTGTACCTGCTCCTGCCTCCTCACAGCCTTGTCAGCTCACAGCTGTACCAGCTCTGGTGCCCAGCCAGAGTCAGTTATGCCAGCAGAGCTAATTAGAAAGCACAAGATGCTGTGCCTCATTTTTGAGATTTGTACAGCTCACCATTGCCATGTGCTCTGCTGATTAGGAAATACTGATTTATAGTAACAAAAAGTATAACAAATAAAAAATAGTTTTAAGGCTTCTGGAATAACCCTGCTGGTTTTCTCTTTCCTTTGTGCAATTATTTTCATATTAATAAGCTCTAGTATACATCACTTCTAGGATTTCACTGAATATTTGGTGGGGAACAGCATCAGCCAGGAAATGCCTGGAGAAGTGCTGTATTTATGGATGATAAACTAGGCTGTAGGTTTTAGAAAGACTGTGTTTTGCCTTTTCCTTTAAATTTTCTTATGCAGCCATATAAGGGAGGAAAGGATGGTGCAGAGGTGCCCAGGACACTTTTAAATTAGCTAATTTAGATGCAAAGTCAGTTTTGCCATGGCAGCATGGAGCAGAGCAGCACGGCTGATTCACTCAGCTCCCCAACAGTCCCGAGGGTCCCACTGCTCAGCTTTTCCAATGCTCTTTTCTGCAAGAAAAATCTCCCCTCTCTGATGCCATGGGATGCTGTGGCTCATGTCATCACACAGTAATTGAGATGCTTGATGTGACAGTTTGCTGATACACAGGCTTGTGGGCTTTTCCAGATGCAAGACCCACAGTAGAGCTGAATAGCTAACGCTTCAGGGTCAGTAGGTTTGGGTCCTTTCTTTCCATTTATGAAAACACCCGTAACTGTCAAAGCTCAAGAGAACTAAGACCCTACAAAAAACCTGAACCACTTGCACATCAATGCCATCAGCAAGTGTTTCTTTGAGCTGGTTTTCATGTCTGAGACTCAGACCAACATGCAGTGATCTTGTTAATTCTACATCAGCAGAATAGCAGACAGCTCTGACATCTCTTCCCTTACCCAAAACTACTTTGGGCTAGATAAAACAGTAAGATCTTGGTGATGGTTGCCCAGAGCAGTTCTCAAAACCACTTTATTCATCATTAAGACAAAGAAAATTGTCCTCAGTCACAGGACTATGGAGTAAGAAATAGAGATTATAGATGCAGTCTTGGGGAAAAGCTTTGTGTTAATTATCATTAATGTCTTGTGAACTCCTCTAAGATGTCCAAGTTGTAACTGTTCAGCTGGGCTCCACCTAGCAGAAAAATACATATATGTTTTCTGGTCATCCTACCAGAATAAGGCAAATTGTAACTGTGCAGTTTGTGATTACTTTTTTTCTTCCTGTCCCCTTCCCCCACGGCTAAAGGGTCTTTAGGTTGGTGGACAAGTTGTTTTTCCTCACAAAAAAGCTGTAATAGGAGAGTGAGACTTCAAATCTCATGTTGGGTAGAATTTACTATATAGTTTTCTGTTTGGAGAAGCCAAAGTTAAAAGAAAATTAAATAAAATTTTTCTCAGAAGTAGTACATCATTTTGTCTGGTCAGCTATTGTGAGTTTGTTTTCCCAAACTGCTGAGTTCAGCTGGAACTTTAGGTGCTTGGTCTCTTTGAAAATCATGCCCAGGGCTTCCAAATCCAGGCAAAGGGCCATGGTGGTTTATATAGTAACTCTGGCACAGAGGATGAAATAGAGCCTCTCTCTTTCAGAGGGACCTTCTTACTTCAAGGACTTCAGGGACTATAAGTACTGAAACCTTGCTGTTTAAGGTCCTTTCTGCTTTGAGGTATTCCACCAGGGAGTGCAGTCTCCAAGTTCAGCACAAAATGATGCAGCCCCAAACAGGGCACTGCCTCTGAGCCCGCTCTAGATTATTATCTGACACTATTATTTTTTTCTTGTGGAGATCATAAAGAGTGCACGACAGAGCCCTACAACACCTTTTCTAAAGAGTGCTTTATACTCTAAAGTATCCTGAGAATGTGACAGGAACCTCTCAGTTTGAGGTTTGTTAGGTAGCCAAATCCCTTTTTCACTGCAGTGTAGTGGGGTTAATACTTCATTCTGTTCATTGTCCCGCTTTGATTGGAATTTCAAATGCTAAATCTAATCTGACCACTGTAATTTAACCTCCTGGTTTTTGTATGTCTGCTTCTAGTTGACCAGGCTATGTTGCCATCTTGCTTTTTTGGTTTGGATGTCATTTAGATCTTCTGAAAACAAGTTTACTCTATTCTGGCATGCAGAACTTTCCCAGCAAGTCCCAGAGATTGATTTCTGGAGACTTAGTTGACTTTGAGATCACATCCTGGAGGATGGTGGTATTGAACTATAATTGGTTTCTCAGAGTTGATTTTCTCCTCCTATTAGTTCACAGAGCAGATGAGCGATTCACTCACCTCTAGATTGGCTCATGAGATTGAAGAGCCTGTCCTTGCACTCATATTTTAAACATCTCCTACCATTTCTTTATAAACAGGCAGTTGAATGACACTAAGTTTGAACCCAAAGTACTTATTTTCTTTACCACATTGAAGCACAGCTGAGAGCATCCAGAGTCTGGTGTAGCTGTTAAGAAAATACGCTGTTCGAAACATGCTGCTTTTGTTGATATGCCCCACTGGAGCTCAGCAAATGTGCATTACCTTTATTACCATGATAATACAAGTCCATATGCTCTCTGATGAAATTCAAAGAGGCACTTACATTTCTCTTCTGCTTGTAATTAGGGCAGAGCAGACAGTTCAGGAGGAGATCCTGACCTTTTACAGCTGTTTATAGGGGGGCTGTGGTCATGATGCCAGAGCAGGAATCATGAGACACTTTAAGCTTTGTTAACGACTCTGCTGGAGATGCTTCCTCCAGGGCTCAGGTTCTGTTCCCCTCTTATCAATGACTTAACCTAATTTTTTTAATCAATGGACTAACACCGATGAACCCACAGAGTAGGATTTGTCCTTGAGCCTGTTTCTGCAGTGCCAGAGACACTAGGTTTGCTTGTGCTGTCTGTGTGTCCTCCTTGGGAAAATGGGGAGTAAGTGGTGGGACACTCATGCTGAAAAGCACTTTGCTGTGGTGCTGCTGTGTCCCAACCAGTGTGTAAAATCTGGGTAGGTTTTAATGTGAGTTAGACAAACACTGGCATCTGCATGGAGTTGTCTACATGTGAAATGGCTGTCTCTGCTCGGTTTGTAGTCGGTGGTGGTCTGCCAGTCCTGCCAGAGTGGTCCACAGAGGTGTCCAAGAATCAGGGGCTCAGTTCAATTGCTTAAATGTACATGCCTGGTGCCATTTGAGATGCCCTGGAGTAAGTGGGACATCCCCAGTGAGCTGAAGATTTAGCACAGGACTTTTGCTGTCCTGGAAGCTGCAGGCCACACCAGACACCTCCAGCAGTCAACTTACACAGTCAAACTCAGTTGTGTGCTTGAGGGTAGGCTGAAATGCTCTCTAGGGTCTGCTCACTGTATTGGCAAACTCTCCCAGTGATTGCAACCTGGACACAGCACCCACACAGAGACACCTGGATGGAAGCACCTTCACCTCCAGCCACATCCAGTCCCTTATGGCTGAAGATACAGGTCTGGCTTCCAGAGACATTTGGAGTTAAATATGTAGGTAAGCAGCTCCAGAGGGCAAGGTATTCAGCCTACTTTATAGCTACTATAGGAGCAAAAGAAGTGCCTTCTGAAAATGCCTTTCACCAAACTGGCTGCAGAGGGACACTGGGCATGCAGCTGTTTAACTTTCAAGTTAAGAAAGTGAAAAGCATCTCACCTTTAGTTCAGATGTAATCCTTTTAACTCCACTGACCCAGAAACACTTTTCTCCTGTTACCCACAGGAAAGGCCATACGGGAGACACAGTAATGATGTTCTGAACCTCAGGAGCATCTTGAATATTTCTGAACTTTGCAAAATGATGTTGACCTAAAGATAGTTGGAACTGAGCTATGCACAAACTGTTTTTCCCTTCTCCAGATAATACTTTGCATCTTTGCAGCCCAGAAGATCTGTGGAAATGAGCATAGTTTCTCACTCTGTTTCCCTGGACAATTTCAGTCTTCACCACCTGGGTGGTGGTTTCTTACCCCTTCTTCTTATTTTCATTGTTTTTGAAAGATGAAAAGACCACAATTTCACTTGGGTTATTCTGGGAGGCATACAAACCACGATGGCTGCTGTGGGATTGATGGGAGAAGTTCAGTGTGGGAGTAATGACATTTTCAAATTAAGGCTGGCTGACCCAGATGCTCTTTATAGCGGTATCTCATTTAGAATCTTAAGTGAATTATATGGTCAAAGTTTTAAAAGGAGATGTGAGGGGAAAAACTGGGACAACTAAAAATGTGCAGCAACAGTGAATGTCTGAGAAGTGCAATAGGGACTGTATAAATCCACAGTTCATCACCCTGGGGACATTTGAAAGTGGAAATAATTGTAGAAAAGTAAAAGGTAAGTCTTTAGTGGGTGTAGACTAAGTTAATTCCAGTGGGATTAATTTTACTTACATCAATGAGAATCCAACTCTCACCAGTGTGGGCTGATGGCTCTGGTGAGAAAGTAATAGTGTCAATTTGATATATCATTAAGCGATATTATTTTGCATCCATAATTGTCCAAAATCTAATATTTTGCAGCTGTTTTGATTAGATTTAACTTTTTATCTGTATCTAGGTGGTGTGAATCACTGAAGCTTTGAACAGAGCCCACTTCTTCATTCTTTATTTCCATACATACATATATATATGGAAAAGTGCACATTTATATCAAGTAGAGTCCATAGAGGTATTGGGATGAAAGAGCTAAGCAGATCTTGGCAGTGAGCAATTTCCTCATGGTCACTATTCTGTGCTTAGATCCCTGCAGATGGGCATGTGTATTTGTTTGGACTTCTAAGGAAGATCAAGCAAAAAAAGAACACTGACATTTTGATGTCTGTTTCATGTGGTGCCTTGTTTATAAAGATCCTAACTGACCTTAAAATGCGTAATGAAGAGAGGGTCAAAACAAATGTGATGCCAGGAACAGCACCAGGCTGCTGCAGTCCAGCATGGGCAGGGGATTTGCACAGAAGCCCAGTGGCAAAAGCAGGAACAGAGCTGAGATTCCTGGATCTCATCTCTCCACAAAGACAAGGCTCTCTGTAGCAGTCACCTACGCACTCCAGGCTTCCCTTCACACATGCTGGCTGCTGCAGTCAGGAGTGCTGCCCAAAGCCATCGCCAAGGTTTGCTCTGTGCAAACAAACTGCAATGCCATCAGTACTCGATCTGCTATGTTGATAGGGTATGACTGCAGCATAATCCCAGAAGTGAACTCCACTCCACTGGGGCCAGCAAGCTGCTGAGCTCATGTCCATTTGAGGAATCCTCTCCTTTTGGATGCCATGTGCTCTTGGGAGAGGTCCTGGCACCCTGTGGTCAGCCATACCTAGTGATGGACCCAGCTGTATTCCCTGTCTCTAATTGTCATGACCTGGAGCTTGGAGCCCAGCAGAGATTATTTTGCTGGTTGAAGAGTATCCAGTGTTCTTTGGGGAGGGTGTCGCATCCTAGAGAATCTGCTGACGGCAAGTGCCCAGAGGAAGGCAACAGGGATACTTCAGGCAAACTGAAGTGAGAGATAACTTAAGCAGGTTTTGCAATGTAATTGAAAGTGTGATACTTCAAGTGAATTCCTTCATGAGTGTGCCTCCCTCAGCTCAGCCCTCTGTACTTCTTTCTTTCTTTGAACCAGCACCAGTATCTCTTACTTGCAAATTTTCATAGGCAGACTTAGATTAAAATGACAAGAAATCAAGGACCTCTACCTTCGCATCCACTTTTAATGCTTCTTGTAACAATTTGAGTTGATTTTTACCCTCCCTTTGCTCCTCCAGATGCTGTCACAGCTTTACTATATCAGTAAAAAGCTTAGGCAACCTCGCCAATCCGTCATCCTGCCTCAGGGCAGCAGGTGCCTCAGCAGGTGTTACTTGCTGGAAGGAGAAGTTTCACTTGGGTCAGGCCGATGGGAAGAGCAGCTGATGTTGGCAGTGGGATTGGAGGAAAATGATGGTCCCATGCACATAGGGGTTGGCTAATGCTGTCACTAGAAAATGTCCCTCTTTTGGAATTCATCTGACAAGCGAGCCCACCTTCACTATTAGTTTGGATCATGACAGGAAAAGAAACTCTCTTATATAGAAGACACTTGTCCTTTGCTTATGTAAGTCAGAGCTATGGCTTCTGGGCTCTCACTAAATGCCTTCTTTTCTCTGTACTTTTCCAGCTCATTTGATACAGTTTTGAATTGTGGGTTGTTGGGGTTTTTTTAAGGTTTTTAAAAAAAGATCTATTAATTACACAAATGCTTGGTGGAGAGCAATGCTCATGTCAAAAGGTTTAAGCTTTGGGTTTAATTTGGATGAATGCCTGAAATTTAGCTCTGAACCAGTGGCAGTCTTTGAATTTATAAATACTAATATCCACCTGAGATTCTGGTCCAAAGCAAGAACAAGACTTTTATTCTGTTCAGGTTCCTCATCTCTGCTTATCACCATAGCAAATTAGGCCTTTTCAGGCAAGCAACAAGTGGTATGACTAACAACCTTATAGTGCTTATTCTTTCTTCCCAGCAGTTTCAGTGAGAACAGCCAAGGTCTGACCATCTAGGCCAAGGACTTAAAGAAGTGTTTGATGTTTCTGAGGACTCTTGCAAATTTTAGTACAAATTATTTTTGTTTGGGAGTTTGTCTGCTCTTGGCTGGCCCAGGTTAACCAAGTATAGGGAACAGGCTCAGGATCCTTCCCATTCCCCAAAACTGTTGGGTGAGTGAGTGTCCATAGCAAGTATTTAGCCACAGAAGTCAGTGCCTGGGAACAGAGTGATCAAATAAGATAAACTGGAGTGATAAATCAGCTGAAGGCATGACAATAGGATAGGAGTAACACTTTAGTTATGGCAAAATTGTAGAAGTTAAAATGTTCATGCATTTAAAATTTAGGAATTTATGTTTTCTTGCCAACTTGAATAGGATTTAGAAATTACATTGAACAGGTAAGTGAAACCTGGATTTAGGATTTTGTATATGATAAAGTTAGGTAATTCAGCAGGGCTTTTTTCTGACTAATTGGTAGGACTGTGGGTGGAAATATCTGTGCTACTGTGTGCTGTGTAAGCAAGCACATCTGCTTACTGCACTCTGCTCTTCCCCGAATTCATGTTCTTATACCTGTGTGCTGATTCATGTTCCAACACAGATAAAGCCATGCTGCAATCTCTTGGTAACAGGCTGTCTGGGTGGACTTGGGAATTTTCACCTTATGATAAAGTCGGAAATGTCACTAAGGCAGGGCATTTTTGTGCTAGTTGGAGGATTCTGTTTCCGGTGTAAAGAAAGACAAGACAAACTAAATGTCGCTTTGTGACTCCCATACACACTTGGTCTGAGCACAGGGCTGAAGGTATCCAGCTGTGCTGTAGTCTGCAGGAACTCTACTTTCACATGCAAAAGGTGAGCAGAATGGGGAGCTTCTTTTCTTAACCACCCATGATTGAATACTGTTAGTATTTAATACTTGTATTGAATCTCAGATAATTGCTAAAGTGATGAACTGCTGTCTCAACTTATCCACATGCAATTAATAATATTGATCACCCTACACTGACCTTGAGAGTTAATAACTGGTTTTTCCCTTAGTTTCCCTTGATGAATAGAGTTTTGTACATGCCAACTTATAATTTTGTCAAGGTGTCAGATCACAGGGTCTGATCCTGACAGATCATTGCAGACACTGAAATGCAAACAGAGCTTTCTGCAATGGTTGTTTCTTTGGGACCAATTCGCTGAAAAAGAGGTACTTTTTTATTTTTACAGGATTTCGCATGGGGGAAGCCGATCTAAATATTTGTGTATGAGCCAAATTACTTGAAAGCTGTGTAGGATACCTGCACAAAGATTTGAGGCTCCAAAAGTCTGGCCATATTTTCTCCATCAAATAATTAGGTGGTTCTTTTCTCCATCAAGTAATTAGGTAGTTCTTTTCTCCATCTAATGAGAAAGTGTTTCTGCTTTTCCCAAAAAATCCTTTCCCAAAGTAAACACCCTGGTTAAGGCATAGAGAGATAATTGAGGCAATTTATTTGTCTCATCTCATTTGGAGAGACCTTTAGAAGTCTTTTTGCTCTAGGTAATCTGAACAACATCTTTTTCCCGATTACCTTGAACAAACTGAAGAATTTATTTATGGTTATCTTTTACTAATAGGCTTCCCTACTTACCTAATTCTCATCTTACTAGTATTATCTGATAATGAATCAACAGTACTGCTTCTGTTTTGTATGACATTATTTTCTTAGACTCCTGCTGCATTATGTGCCTTTTTGCTTGCACATATCCCTCTGCTGAGATCCTTAACAGAAGGATCAGAACTACTGCAGGCCTGGAAACAGAGAATCTAGCAAAAAAAGTTCTGCTAAAGCCTCTGAAATATTTTTATTCTCTGCTGCAGAGAAAATCAAAGAGATCTGGAATGTGTGAAGTGGCACTCCCAACCCAGAGCTTGGCAACACTGAGGAAAGCTTTGCAGTGCTGTATTATCCAAGAGACACATAGCGAGGGAGTTTGGGGGAAGAAATCTGCCCCCACATCGGTTTTCTCACATCAGCACTAGCCCTCATTGGTGGAGCAGTATGTGGGAACAGTGTGTGATGATCTCGCTGCTCCTTCTGCAGAGCAATTGGAGCATGTTGTCCCATAACAACCACCACTGAGCACTTCAGCACTGATTTGCCTTCCCCATGGGCACATATAACTGCCCCCTTCCTTTGGACAACTGGCATCATCTGAAGACACCTTATCTTTCTAAAAAGCATCTTGACAAACTCTTCAAACACTGCCTCTCCCCTGCATTTGTACTCATTCACCCCCTCTCCATTGCATCCTCAGCTAAAGCAGATTATTGCAAAATCCATTTAAAAAACAGAGCAGTTTTATACTGAAAGATATCTAGAGGGCAGCAAATCCAGAGGGAAATCTCATCCTTCAGTGCAAACGAAACCTCCTCTTTTATTTAATTTCTGTAAAATCAAACACAGAGTTACATAAAGCTTTCTTTTTCTCCCTCTCTCTCTACAAAGCAGCAAGAATAATAAGATATCTCTATAAGGTTGGGATATAATCATACCTGGGAGCAAATTTTTAATTTGATTAAAGCTTACAGTACTGGGCAAAACCTGTAAGTTCAGGTGTGAGTTATGAAGAAACTGCTCGGCCATCCATAATCTCATCTGAAAGCAAATGTATTTTTAGAGTATTGCTGTGTGACATGGAATGCTCCTGAGTTATTTGTGTATAACTGCTTGATGTGAAGGATATATTTAATTTAGTATTAAGATTGTGTTATTGATTGCAATTCCGTTTTCCTTCATGTTTCATTCAAATTATAGTTGGCCAAACAGCAGCTGGGTTCCATTTAAGTGTTGGCAATAGAAATCAAGGCTTTCGTGACATCTTGCTTTATTGCACACTGCCTTCTTCAGCACATTTTGACACCCTTTGAGAAGTGCTTCTGCAATTATCCTTCCTGAATTTCATCACCAACAATTGACATGTACAGTAATAAGGATGTTGGAAGCCTCCATCTCATGTCCCTAACGTCTTATGTTTGGCACTTGAGGTTTGGAACTTGGCCATCAAGAAGTTATCAGAATGCTTAAAAAAAAGGGGAGAATTTAAAAATAGCCATGCTAATGGCTTGAGTTTTTACTCAATTTTTGAAAATTTTCACTTGAATTGTGTATGAAAAACTGGTATCTGTATGTTGAAAGATGCAAGTCGAGGCAGACCAGTGCAACTTTTTATGGACACTGTCAGTAACTACAGGGAAAAGCAGACAGGGTCCTTTGAGCACCCTTGGGAGTACTAGTGTCTAAATGTCAGAAGGGACATCTCCCATTCCCCACTTTCTGAAGTTGCAAAACGGAGTTAGTGAACTGACCTCTGTTGGCCTGACATTTACTTTTACATTTACTGATGAAAAATGTGATATAAGGGTGGGTGATTCTTGTTATCAAGGGGCAACATATTTACGTTGAAATAGGATAGGATGTATACAGGAGAGAGGAGGATTGGGACTGTGTGATGACTGTTTCTGCTGGAGACTGTGCCTGAAATGAGAAGGATTCGTGTGGTACCTGATAGCATTTATGGCAAAGGCCGTAGAATAGCACAGGCAATTCCCTGCCAATTGCTTTTCTTCTGATGTACAAGCCCCTTTTCCTGTCTCATACATGTGGTGATTTTGCACAGCTAGTATTACATTAGCATTGAAATATCAGGGAATTTTTGTCACTAGAATAGTCAGTCGTTACTGAATATGCAAAAGCATCACCTTCCTTACCATCTCTACTATCTCTGAACATCTCTGTGTTTCCTTTGCAGGAAGGGGAGATTCCCTTTCTTCCTTCATCTTCACTAGAGTGTTCCTTTTGCCTTGGGTAATTGTTTATAAGGTGACCACTGGGTGGTTTTCCAAAGCAGCTGCAAGTTGCGAGGTGCAGGTTCAAGAATGATGCACTGCCAAAGCCCTGCTACTGCTAAGGGTCATAGAATGGGTAGGGTTGGAAGGAACCTTAAAGGTCACCTATCTGCAACTCCCCTGGCATGGGAGACGTGGTTGGCCTTCAGGACTGCATTTAATAGCAATATATGACTGCTTTTGTTTGTTTGGTATTGTGTGTACCCTGCCTTGTGAGTAGTGGGTATATTTGAGTCATGAGAGGTTAAAATCTTTCGGACTCCTTTGGTTGCTCAGAAAACTCTTGCTGCCTTGGGCTTCGTAGATGAAATATAAACACCATTTACATCTACTTAAAATCTGAATTGAACTTGAAATTTCTGTTCAGTCCAGTGGTGAATGTAGCTACTGTTAAATTGCTCCATTAACTATAAAGCAAAGTTTAATCTGCTGTGTTTTACTTTCATAAAAGGCTTCTAAGCACTGGTAATGTTCCTTTAACTTTATAGGAAACTGAAAGCTTTGTCCTAAAACCAAAAAAAAATTAGGATTAAAATACCTATGAAAGAAATGCAAAGGTTCAAAAAAGAAAGAAGAAGGGAGCAGCAATACCAGGAAGAATTAAAAAGAACAATGCTGGAACAACTTGCTGTTTTGCCTTTTCCTTTTCAAAGGAAAAAGGTGGTGGAAGAGCTTGGTCAAAGAGCCCCACTAAGCAGATTACCTCAAATACTTGTGGAAAAGACTACAAGTGCAATCCAGAAAGGCAATTACTTTTTTTTTTTCATTCAGATAGAATTTTTCAGCTTCTAACATGGAGTTAATTGCCTCTTTTTTTTTTCCCCTCCTTTTTTCTTGTAATGGTCCTTTGCATAGGTTTAGTCATCCTTGAGGGCAGCTGCTCCAAGTATGCAGCAATTGCCAGATGATTACCTCTTTAATGTTTTCACTGAGTACTTTGCTGGTTAACCTCCTTAACTGGAGAGCTGCTTATTGTTATTTATGTCTTGTCAGCATAGAGGTTCATTAAACATTGGTAAATGACATGTTTTCATATCTGCTGACACTAGAAATGCAATATGATCAATTGCAAATTGACTTTAGTGCAGCGATGGAGTGCATTTAACTCACATCAGTGGATCATTTGTACAACCAGAGCTCGAATTTTTATGGCTGTTTATGTCCCTCTAATATCCAAGTATAAATTCTCCCAAGCCAAGCAATTCTTAATAAAACCAAATGCAAAACTCTGCCCAACAAGTGATCGTGTATCCAAGGCCAGGTCTCAGCACAGGGAGTTTTTGGGTGGCAGGAAGCTTAACGTGGTAAAACAGCCCCGATTGCCTCAGCTGTGCCAGGAGGCAGAGGTGGGCTGGGGCATCTCCTGTGAGCGTTCCTTCCCCTGCCTCAGGCTGCATCGGGGACAGCTCCCCAGAGCTTTCCCTCACTTGCTGGCTTGCCATCACCTCAGGAGGGTGACACTGGGTCCTGCCCACACCCCAGGGCAGGTCTGGAGATGGCTTTGTGTATGTGTGATTCCCAGAAGCTGAGCTGGTGACACCTCTGTGTCCAGGTCCTGCAGAGCAGGGGGTGCCAGTGATGGGGAGGTGTCAGTGCTGGGGAGTCAGGAGCTTCCAGTCTCCCAGGTGTCAGTGGTCTTTTACTGCTCTGCTGCTCCCGCTCCCGGCCAGGGAGCTGAGCTCACGCTAGGTTGGGTCCAAAGTGCTGCTTTCTGGTGTTACTGCAGCAGCAGCTCCTGAGGAAGCTGCTGTTGCCTTTAGTGGCTCAAGCCCATGGTAAACTGACAGCCTTGGGGATGGGGATGTTGGGGCCGGAGGGCAGGCCCTGAAATCTGTCCTGCTGCACATGGTGATAGAGCATCCACTGCAACAGCACTGTCAGGCACTGGGGAGCTCCTGTGCTCTGGAGGCCTGGGGTGGTGATCTTCCTTATCAGTACTTGAATCTCCTCTCTAGGATGAGCTACGACTCCATGCCAAGGACAACTAAACAGTGACTGTATCCCTCCAGGTTGTCTCCTGCCCAAAACTGTACATACACTTACATTTTGCTGCTTGTCCCTCACTGGAGTACAGGCTCTCCATCTTGTTTCCTTCTGACCTGACCAAAATGTCTAGGAACTACTGATACTTCTGTAGTTCTGAGACTGCTCTTGCCTGTACCAGTGTGCTTGGATTGGAGTAGGTCACCTTCACAAACACCTCCGAATTTCTAGACTTCTATCTTCAGAAATTTGTATCACTGGCAGAGCTAAAATTTTCAGCTCTGTGGATCCAGGCAGATTATATGGAAAAGATTTGCCTTCAGAGCTAGGAAAAGCATATAGTTATCTTAAAAAAAACCCCAAAACCCAAAAAATCTCCACAACCCCAGGAGGAAAAAAAAAAAGCTTTTTGAGAAGAGGTTTTAATTAAAAAGCATCATCAGGTTTCAATTTAACAAAACACTGCAAAATAAAAGAAAAGCATGAATGTAGGCAGCAGCCCTGGGAGCATTCAGTCCTGATTTACTACGCCAGGACATATCTCCTGTAGAGTTAGATTATTATTTTTCTCTACTGTTCTGTCACACATTGTTTCATGTCTGAGATTCCTCACTAGTAACGGAGAAAAGGCAGGAAGGATTTACTCGCATTAAATCCATTATTTTATGTACTGGAGGAAAAAAAAGGCTTGTGTTGAAATCTCTTTGGGAAGAAAGTAAGATCTTACATTGTTTTAATTGGGGTAGCTTTGGCAATTTACAATCTTTATGTAAATCAAAACATTTTGACATTCATCTGGAGTATCTGACTCTTAGCTTATGCTTTTCTTCTGCTGGAATATTTGCAATATGCTCATGGCTTTATATGCTACAATAACTTTCTTGTTTTGTCTTATGAAAATGAAATTAAACTTCAGATTGTCTTTTGTGTATAGAAAAGACAGGAGCTTCTGATCTAATCTGTTTGATTAGAGACCTTCCTGAAGAAAAGTGTTGTCTTCCTTGTTATACTCAGTCTCACTAAACATCCAGAACCATATTTGCTCATGGGCAGCTGAAGTACTGGTGGTGTTTCCTCCCTGTGGATTGGACCATGTGAAACAGCCTTGTTTCAGCACTATGAATAACAGAATGCTGAATAATATTATGGCCCCCTAACAAAATTTCTTTGATGTAAGATTCCAGTACCCTTATTTTGTTACAGAGCCATAATACTTGTTTAGCATTCTGTTATTCATGCGCGAAGAGGATGTTGATGGACTTAACTAGCAGTCCAGCCATGGAGTTCATGCTGGGGTAGAGTCAGACAAATTAAGGCAAATTTCAGTCCAAGTTTAGGACAGTAAGGTGGAGCAGATGGCAGAGCCAGTGATTTCAGTCTTTGTTATCAGCATGCTGATTGTCCCTGCATCTTTTTCACAACTTTGTTGTTTTTATCACCGTGCAAGGCCAGATCCTGCCCTGGGGAAAGCTGCAGTGCATTGGCAGCACAGGCTGCAAACTGTGTCTGAATAAGGTGCATTTTAAAAAAGAAGAGAACTCATTGGTCACAAAATGCGAATTTTTGTTTAAGGAAAGCAATGATAAACTTGATGAATGATAGAAAGACGAAGAAAAATGGGCTAAGAGAGGTTTGAGTGTCTAAGCAAAAAGTGTGGTGATTCCACTAAAATCTCGATAATTTAACCAAACTCTGCTTGTGCACACAATTAATATGAACAACAATTGAAAGGAAAGAAAGAAAACTGCCCTGTGTGTCTTCAGATAGCACATACATTCCATATGAAATTCACCAGGAGGTATAGTATATAAAATTACAGTATGCACTAAGCCAGTAATAACCAAAAAATTTGAGATCATGGGGAGTTTTACCATTTCTCTTTCCTTTCTTAAAATCAATTAAAAACCAAATTTATTTCAAGAACCCTGAAAGATAATTTAATTGGGAATTCTACCTCTGGATAATGATGCCCACTAACAACAAAATGCAAGACAACAAGATCCGAGAGCTCTTCAGAATGATCTCTTAAAATCTGCTGGAGACATGTTGGGGTCAGGCTTTCTCAGAGGCGCTGCAGACTCCATTTCTGCCATCTCTGGCTGTCCAAATAGCAGTGCCAGGCTGTAAGACATGGAAGTGCTTTTCCTCCAGGCTGCCTCAAGATCCCAGGCAGAGCTGGGGTGCTCTGCAGATAGGGAAACTGCCTCTGACATCTTCTGCAGAAACCATCGTGGTCCAGCGAAGGGGTGGGGGCAGAGATGTATCGCTGGCCACCTGCTGTGTGTGTTCAGAGGCTGCTGCCCATCCCAGAGCTGTAGCCAGGCTGGGGGCAGAACCACTGGCCCAGCCAGGGGTGCAGGAGGATGTGGAGCTGGAGCCATGCAGAAGGCTGTGGTCCTGCTCTGCATGGCTCCTCTGGTTTTGATAGACAGGGATCTGAGTGTTAATGTTACACATAGTTGCAAGGATGAAAATTGACCAGAAATACCAAAAGGACCACTTTTTCATTAAGGAGGATAGATATATCGACTGTCTAGACTGAAGTTAGTTTTGTATTCACGCTTTAAAACTTTTAATTAAGGTTTATATTTATACCATCTAGCCATTCCCAGGTTAGTTTTATGAAAACATTAACCTTGACATTTTGACAACTTTTTTCCTTTCATTTAGTCTCTCATTTAAAATTGTTTTCATTGTCTGTGGTTTAGTGATTCCCTTGGTCCACTTACACAACCAAGCCCTTTGAAGAGTGACAGCTCAGCAAACCCAGCAGCAGCTCCCAGCACAGCATTTAATTCTCAGCTCAAGCTGAGAAGTGGAACTCTACCTCTGTGGCACTGCAGCAGCATCACACCGGGTTTTGCAGGCAGAGGTGAAATTTGCCTCCACACCTGCACAGTGCACCTGTGAGAACAACACCTTCACAGCTTGTGGGACCCAGGGGCCAGCAGGGGAGGTGGAGCTCTTCCTCAGCTCTGTGCCTTGGCAAGAGGCTCCTGCTGTCCCTCCTGCCATCACATGCACACAAGTCCTGTACCTCCCAGTGCAGTCTGTTTCTCTGGAAGACGCTCCAGCTTCTACATGGGAGGCCCTAAGCAGTTCCCAGTAGCTTCTGTCACATGCTGGGACCAAGCAGTACAGTGAGCAAGGATGCTCTGACAGTGCCACGTGTTGATTTGGAAAGTCCAAGTTCAGCATTGTTGTATCAGGAAATACCCCAAATCACCTAAGAACTTCCTGCAAGTCATACTTAAACCTTTCTGCCCCAGCTCTCCGAAGATATTTAGGCAGAAATGTATGTAAACTGTGTGTACTTACAGTGATGCAGGGAGGTGCTGTGAACACTCATACAGGAATGTTTCCATGGCCAATACAAATTAAATAAGCCCTTAAATTTTACTGATGTATTTCTTCTCAGCTGCTTTTCTCTGCAAAGGTGCTGTGGTTATTAACTCTTTGGAGCTCATAGGTGATGAGGCAAGATATTTGGGTGTTAATGGCAGCACGTTGATAGAAAGTAGAGAGAGAGAGACGTTGTAACATGTCTCTCCCCAGGGAGACAGGAGAACACATCAGCTCTCAAGAAAGAAATAGCCCTCACCTCTGCACCCCTGCATATCTTGACTGAAGACTGCATTGTGTTGGGGAAATTTCCATTCCAATCCCACTGACTGAATGTGAGAAACTGGTCTTTCAATTTTGCTGGACAAGGGGAAAATGAAGTGTTTTGTTGTTTGAAATAACAGAGAAAAAGTGGTGAGATGGCATAATTCAGAGCAAGCTCCTGTGGAAGGAAGGAAATGTTGCTGAGAGAAATTGCCAGAGAACAGAAATGCCTGCAGAGAAGCAGGAATGTAAATAGTGTGGATGTGTCCAGCCTTTCCTGTAAAAGATTCCTGCATGTCCTCCTGCTTCTCTTTCAAGTATTGTCCAGCATGTTGAGTGGATAAATTGAGTGCACCTTCTGGTTCCATTTGTAGGAGTTCAAGATGAGAGCACTGAGTCGCTTGCTCTTACCAAAGGTGACTTTCTAACTCGAATATGGATCAGAAACTAAGAAGAGTGGTGACATTTCACAAAGTAGCGCTGCCCAAAATTCTCCCAAAATGGGAGATTCTGCCTTGTGTAAGGCCAAGGGGAAAAGAAAGTTGGGACTGCATTTTTAATACTGTTTGGGAATCCAGGTTCCCAAGGCAGGCAGTGCACATCCTTGTGAACATGAGGGAGCAGTGAGGAGAGTGCGTGACCCTGTGTTGCTGTTTCCCTGCTGGAAATGGTGACAACATGTTCATAGCAGGAACACAGTCTCTGTTCCCAGGGTGGGGAGAGGCAATGGGGACCTGAGGAACCAAACAAGCACCACTTTTACTTCTGAATAGCAAATACATCTCTCTATTTGCATACTGTGAACATCTGAGGATTAACTGGAAAAGTATAAATGTGTGATTTTGGTACTGGAATTAGGGTTTAGAGAAAACAGACAAAACAAGTAGTGTATAGGACTTGACATAAAGTAGGCATGGCAGTGAAACTGATAAGGGAAACACCCTTGGGAATCCTGGAATAGAAATCCTCATTGATCTCTTCTGGCACTGAGAAAGAAAAATGTAGGTCTACAGATTGCCAAGCACAATGTGAGGGAAAAAATTAGATTATACTCAGGTGATAATCCCACATCAAAAGGAGTTCAGAAGAAAGAGAAGTGTCTTTTTGTTTATAACTGAACTTTACAATCATGGATGTTATTCCCTGAGGACATGACTGTATTGATAATTCCAAAAATTAATAGGAAAAAAAGACAACCCAGAAGAACATATACACTGAGTTATCAATAAATTGTTTTTCTTGCCATGCAAAAGAAGGAAAAGATTGGCCAAAAAATAATATTGATTAATTCTGTAGCATTCTGAGGTAATGCTCTGTGTCAGCAATGTAAATATTTTCCTCAAAGGAAAATATTTTTCTTAATCACTCCAAAGATAAGTGGTACTGATTTACCACTAACAATTTATTTATTATTTATTAACAGTTTATTAATATTATAGAAATCTAATCTGTTTTCTCACATTAGTTTTCTTTTCTCACTTCACCTACATTGGATTGCAAAATTTGGCCCAGCAAGCCATCTTTTCAACACATTTGACCCACAATGATAAGAATATTGATTTTTTTTTTTAGGGAACCTGGCCTGGCATTTAAGTCTACAGTATCTGATTCCCTTCTCTGACACAAGATGTATGTCATGTATTCTGTGTATGAATATGAGGACTTAATTTTTTGGGGCTCATTTTCCTTTTTGTAAAATATGACTTTTGGGAAGAGAGTTCCCCAGCTTCATCCTCCTAATAACTGGAATTCTTCTTCTAGTTTACAGGATGGATGTGATTGTGGCAAGTTTTCATACAGTATCTAAATATCTCCATAAAATTAAATAGTTATTTTCCTGTCATGGTTGTTAGTTCTTGGATGCCTTACAGACTGCAATTGTCTCCTCTTTCAGTCTGTGTTTTACTGTGCAAGACAAGATTTCCAGCCTTCTGTCATGAGAAAATGCTCCTCTGATCACCTCCATAAGCCCCTCCATGCCTCTCTTTTGATGTGAGCTCTTGCGTGCAGTATCCAGATGGGATTTCTCTCTGTTTTGTATAAGAAGTTCCAGTAAGAAATTTTGCAGAAATGCTTGTCCCCTCAAAAATAAAGGAGTCTTTCTGAGCCTGTTCACTTATGAAAATACATAGGACAGGGACATGTGCTTGTGGTATCCCAACACCATGTCTGTCACTCTGTCCTTTACCCCCAGCACACAAGGAAGGTCCAGCTGAACAGTCAGCATTTCTTGGGGCACAGCCTGTTTAAGTAAAATACAAAATCAAACAATATGGAAAAAAAACCCAAACAAACCCAACAAACCAAACCAAACCAAACCAAACCAAACAAAACCAAGCCAAACGTGTGTGGGTTGTTGTATAGCTATTATTTAATAAGAGTGTTAAGCAAGAAAATGCTTGAAACCATTTTGTGGGTTGAACATAGGACACTTTTCTTTGCATTGCTCTCCCCTCTGCCCTTGTCCACCTGTCCATATTCTACAGCTGCTGGCTGAAGGAACACAGTCAGTAGAGGCAAAACTAGCCTACCCTAGGTTCCTAGGGCTGGAAGGAGCAGCCCTTCATGGCATGCTGGCAGTCACAAGGGCCAGCACAAAAGGAGGTTGCTGCTGCCAAGGGGGAGCCAGGATGAAGGTTGAGCTGGTGTGAAGTGCTGCCCTTCTGCAGGCTCAAGGCAGCTGTGCTGGGTTGCCTCAGCTGTGTGACTCTGCTCTGTGTCAGGGGAAACCTGAGGGGATGCATCTAAATGCAATTAGTGGGGCAGCATTTGATAGTTCTGGTCTGGAGCAAATTCTAGTCCCTAAGAGACAGGCATTACCCACCTTGCTGCTGGCGTGTTACAGGAAATGTTAAGGACAGAAGCTGCCAGATGGGGGGTTTACATATGGCTGATACTCCTGGGATTTAACTGAGGATGGCCTCTATTTACAAAATGCAACAGCTGTAACTGCACTCAGTCATTGTGCAAAACCCTTTCATCAGAAGACTGTCTAGTGATTGCTGCTTTGATTTACTCATTTTCTAAAGTTTATTTTGCACTTACAGTTTGTGAACTGATCTGGTTTAGACTTTAAGATGCTAGCATTATATCTCCAGACTGAAGCATTTTGTTGTGTCACTCCTTGTTTCTAGTGCCAAGATCACGGTCAGAAGGGAGTCACCCATGAAGATTTGTTCATGCAGCTGAGCAAACTTTCATGGATAAAGCCCTAAACAAAAAAGGTCAGTTATACATACATAGTTTTGTATATGTGTAGTTTTCAGACTTACGAGGAAGATTCTTTGTGAAATAATGCAAAAAGATTTTTTTTTTTTAAGAGTTATTTGTGGAAAATACTCTGTAGAAATAAGGTTTTTCCTAAAGTTGTCTAGAAAGAAGCTGGATCCAAACACACTTGAACTTGAAAAAAATGTGAGATGAATGAGGTGAGGCTCTGGGATATCTATTCTATTGGTTTCCTCCTAACTTTAGGGGTATGCAAAGCTTCCTTTTTCCGGAAGATTTAAAGCAGAGCTCCAAACTGGCTGCTAAAAGTTACCAGTCTTTTAACGTGCCTCTGTACATCTCATTTCTGTTAGAACTCTCTTCTTTTTGACTGTATTTGTGTCTAAGCAGTGGGTCTCCCAGGGTGGCTTTAGTACTTTGCAGGATCTTGTGCTAATAGTTTGCAAATGCCTGTGAATATCTCAATTTTTCAGAGAAGCTTGTTGGGTTGGAATTTTGCTGCTTGGAAAGGCTCAGGTGCATACC
The DNA here is from genome assembly GCA_013397815.1 of Aleadryas rufinucha. NCBI lineage: Eukaryota > Metazoa > Chordata > Aves > Passeriformes > Aleadryas > Aleadryas rufinucha. The sequence continues at coordinate 20,794 of VZTH01017365.1, read as the reverse complement.
AAGAGGTTTCTGCCTTGTGGCTGTTTCAGAATCGCTGGTGCCTTTCCTTGGTCTGTATAACCATCTCACAAAAGCAATACTGAGAATATGCATGGCTCAAACTCCTGCACTTTCTTAATATCAAGAATGAATGAATACATTTTGCTCATCCTTTATGCTCCTTATTAGGGTCTGATCCAAAAGGTTCCCATGGGGTTTGGATCAGGCCTGGTGGTGTTTTAGGACAAACCATGTTCTGACCCATAGGGTTAATGGAATTAACCTGGGAAAGGTTTTAGTCTGCTTTAAAGTCCCTGGTTGAAAAATACTTACTTCTAGCAGGGAGGAAACTGGAGCTGCCAGCTTTTTTAGGAGTGCTTTATTACTGTTACCCTCACTCCTAATCAGATTGCTCTTCAGTACTTAGCTGCATCTTTGTGCTAACACTGAATAAACATAAACCCCTACTCAGAAACACAGAACAATATTTTGCTTTCTGGATTGTACTCCAGATGAAGTTCCTGGGTATCTTGCACTTGCAAGTATCTAATACCAGCAACACTGTATTACAAGATGAATGTCCCTGGCCACAGGTAGAACAAAACAGCACTTTGTCCTTGAATACGAAAATTACTCTCCTGTGGCAGGAGCTTATAAAAATTATGTTTCTTGGTTCCCTCTTCATGCCATCAACTCTTTATTCTTCCACTAACAGAATAAAGGTCAGAAAAAAAGGGATACTAAACTGCAGTTGTGAATACAAACACTCTAACTTTGTGTGACTTCCTCTTTTGCAGAAACCTCTACCTAAAAAGTCAAAATTGAGGCCAAAATCTGTTAGAAAAGGGCAACTCAACGAAAGAGCAAAAGACTTAAGTCTTGGCCCATTGTTCATCTCTTTTCCAGGCCAAGCAATTCTTTGCTACTGAATTATTTACTGAGGAGGAGAATCAGCTTTATTCATCAGACGAGCATTAGAACCCAACAGGACTGTGAATACATATTTAAAATGTTTACTAGTGTGTTTGAGGATATTCATTTAAAACCTTTAGAGACTAGGTTGTTCATTACAACTTCAAATGAGGTTTGCCCTAACTGTTTTTTAACTTTCCAGATGCTTGTCTTGGCTTTTTGTTCTGCCCTGAGTGCATGACTTTTTGTTTTGTGCTGAAGGTACCAGAAGTGAGATGTTTTCCATGATAGGAGATTACCTTATGCAGACATGGTCTGTGATTTTTTAGGCTTGAATTTATCCATGTTGGATGATGGGGGGCGGGGAGGGGGAGTTCCACTGAATTCCACTGATGGGGGAGGAAATTCCAGTGCTCTTTCTGCTTAAGGCTGCAGTGTCGTGGTTGCAGTGGCTTTGGAATATTACCCTACTATGCTTGAAAAGCATTTAATAGCACTACACTGGATGTCTTGCTCATTAAATCACTCTCATAGATATTCCACTCCTCAGGAAATCAAAGATAAACAGTGCTAATGCTTCCTCAAAGCTCTTAGTATTTCAAAATCTTACACTTCAAACAGTTCTTTCACATTTCCTCAAGATTTTCAGAGTCTTCCTTTGGATTACTTCTCAGAATGGAACACAATGAAATGCTTTTTAAGCTTTCTGGAGAAGCTCTGGAGGCAGGATTTATTAATAGTGAAAATTCATTACTGATGCTGTTGTTCTCAACTGATAAGAGGTTTTATGCCTCTGTATGTTATATTTTTACATTTTAAGAGGTGGCATAGCTTGCAACTGCTCACTACCAAAAATCTTTTTCTGGCTCCTGAGCTGGCAGAAGACTGAATCCTTTATGTTTATGGTTAACAGCTGAATCTCCTGACGTGTGCCTATTAACTCAGCTCTGCTTGTATCAGCTAAGGCAAAACAATTTATATAGTCTGCTGTTCACACACTTCTCCCAAGGCTGCTTCTGATTGTCCAGAACTGGCTTCACTTTTGATGGTTTGCATCTTGATACCAATGCTCCACCGAAGTACCTCCATCCCCTCTGCCTATGCCTCTGCCATTTGTTTCCCTATGTCCCAGTACAGCACTCCTTGATCCAGCACTTCCAGTAGTGCATGATATGACTGAGATTAGGGGTATTATGATTTTTCTGGGGTGGAAATAGATGGGTTTTGTTATTGCTGTGATGGTGGGCAGAGCTTCACTTGCAGAAAAACTTCCATATCCCTTTCAGAGCCTTTCTGAAATGCTAACCTTAATTTTACATTCTTAACATGCATTTGGAGCACCTGTGGCTAAAGGGATGCTTTTAGAGATTAAGTGATGCAGACCTAACCCTTCCTGGTGGTCAGAAACTCTAAGTGGTGCCTTAAAGACTCCAGACTATTGGGCTCAGGGCTCACCATGATGTGATAGGATTAAGCCATTTGTGTGAAACATTCTCTGTGTAGAAGGATAACACACTCCTCAAACATACTGATGTTAAATCCTTTGTTTTACATTGGCAATCCCAGGTATATAATTGCATTTCAGTACAAATTGCTTGTTTCATTTAAATACAGTAAGTAAACCCCACATAAAACTCAATGTTCTGAATGCAAAGCATTTTAAATCAGTGTTTCTAAAACAGCAACTCCCAGTGCTCCATCAGCAGTGTGATCTGAGCAGGGTTTGTCTTCCTATAACCTGCAAAGAATGAGAGAGTGGGCAGAGATCTGATCCTTCTCAAATCCACCTGTCTCATCTGGAACAGAAAAAACCAGCATACTGTGTAATAATATTACAGGGGCATAAGCCAAAGCCTGGTCTTCCCTTCTGATTTCTTTTTCCACAAATAACATTAGTTGTCTTCTTGTTCCTAAATTGCCTTAAAAATACACTTTCCTCTAGTGAGAAGCACAGAACCCTTTTAGAAAGCAATGCCAGCAAACCATATGCTGCCTGGTTTTCATTAAAGATACACTTTGATGAAACCCCTCACCTTAAACCAAATCTTTTCTGCCCTGGGTGGGCTGGAAGTATGTACTTGATGATTGCAGTCGCTAAAACACAACCCACTGTGACGCGATCCAGCACATACAATCACCACACCTCACTGTCTAGTTTGTGATGGGAAATTACTTGCTAAAAGGAAATGTTCTGTTTCGCCCCAAAATGGATAATGGGTTATGGGCAAACTCACAGAAAATTTCTTTGAGAAAGACCTTGTTGGAGTAGCTGAACTATCAATAAAGAGAGTGATGGTGGGGTTTGTTATCTATATGGTCTACTTTTGTTCCAGCTGCTTGTTCTATTTTGATGTTTGCTAGCTTGCCACCTGTCTAACATTGAATTATTTCATCTGGGAGCCATAGGGTTAGTTGGAATCCAGAGCTCTCTGTGCTCCTCCTCTGCTGTGGTGAGGGGATAGGACATCCCTCAGTAATTACCTTTGAAATTGCAAAAGACCGAAGCCTTTACCTCTCATTAATGTCCAGATCTGTTTTGACTTATTTTTCTCACTTTGTCTAGATTTAATTAGAATTTTAAAGAAAATGCAGCGTTATGGCTGTAATAATCATCCAGGAATAATTTCTGAACCTTGCAGTGAGTTTTGCTGCTCCTTACTGAGGCGCAGCTCATTCCAAATCGCTGCAGTAAGTCTCCTCTTCCTTGGGCAAACAATCATCTCTCAGAATGTTTCCACGCCGAGTGTGTGCAGCAGCCAGAAGAGCTGCGTTAAGAGCATAGCGCCGAGAAATTCCTCGCCTTTGTAGGCTGCTCACAGCCCGGAGGCCGCGCTCATTGGCAATTCCGATGGGCACTGCGAGCCCAGCGGGGCCCGGCCGCCCACGCCGGGAGCTGCAGCCAGAGCGCTCGGGGAGCCGGCGCTGCGGAGCTGCTCTGTCCGCTTGTTGAGCTGACATGAGACAAGTTATTACCATATAAATGAGATAAGGTCTCAGATAATTGCGGACTGAAAGTAAAACTGAACTGGACTGCTTGTGGATGGAAATTTTAAGCTTACCCTCCTAACTCGAATTTTTAAAATTGTTTTTAAAGAACCTCTTATTTTTTTTTTCCTTCCACCCATTAGCAGAATCTATAAAATGACATGAAGAGCCCTTATGTTATCCAGTCATGACTATTTTGGACCTGGAACTTTCTGGTGCCTTTCCTTTCTTCTCTGCTGTTTATTATGAAACCTGTATGCAGAGGTAATAAAATTGCTTTGAGGGGAATATGAATGTGAATCCCTTTGACCAAAATAATACAGTGCAATCACTTTATTCCTTTTTCTCTAAGAAAAAGTAAAAGAAAATATCTTTGGCTGAGTCCTTCTCTGTCCCTACTTGGTCTGGCCATGCCAGAGGTCGGGTGGCTCAATTTAGAAGATACTTTTGGCTCTGGGTTAGTATCTTTGTTTTCTATTCCCAGGCATCTGCCTGCATTGTGGACTAACTGAGTAAAAAGTGATATTCTACTACAATAATCTCTGTGTTAATCTCCTCCCTCCAGAGTAGGGCATAAAACCCCAAGGAAAGAAGGAAGTATTTTCCTGTGTCTCACCAAGGCATGGCATAATCTTAAGGATCCCTTTTAGTAGCCAGAAGTGTTTTTTCAATTGACAATCATCAAACAGCCTGTTCTTGCAAGGGAGAAACAGCTGGAGAGACAGCCAAGCAAACAGCACCAAATATCTTTGTTGTGGGGATCAAATTCACAGGTCAAGGTCAGGCCTTGCACACTTAGTTTGGATAAAATCCAGTCTTTCAAAGAAGTTTAGGGCGACCACTGTGTGCTTACACTCAGGAAACATGCCTGGAACAGGGCATGGGGCTTGTGCTGGATGAGTTGGTGGAGGCTCAGCTGGTGAGCCAAAGGGCACTTGCCAGCAGCACTCGAGTGAAGTCTTCATCTCTGCTAATAACAGTGCTAAAAACCTGTGTGCCTGATAGGTACCTAGTACATCCAAAGGGACACGGTCTTGCATCTTCTGTCTCTGCTGGACTAAGTATATTCTGGCTAAAAGCAGGAGCAGGAGGGCTTTTCTGCTTACCAGACCTGTGATCCTGTTGCTGGAGGCAATTGCCATTCCTCTTGCAAAAGTGTCTTTGCCTGGAAGTTAGTTATTGAAAACTTTTCCTCCCATTTCTGCAATTGTGGCTTTGTTCCCAAACCTGTGTCCTTGAGTGATTTGAAGACTTCCCATTTCTAGCCTTAAGACATTAATGGGAAGTTTATAACCCTTTAACTAAATCAGGTAGATGACATAAAATTATAGTTACAAAAAGGCTTTTATACTATTAACATTGAAAAATTCTATGCATTGAATAATTGCATATTGAAAGTAAATAACCAATTTCAGCTCCGTCTGAATTCCATTCCATCTTGGGAGATAATACAAAACTTTTCCAGAAGATTGCCTGAACTGAGTCTTTCTTTAAATAGCATCTTTCTTGATTTCTAGTGCAACTGGTTCAAAATTGCTGCTTATTCTTGCTACCCAATTTCACAGCATCACTTCAGTCTGATGCCTTTCCTGCACCAAGGGGATTGCTAGGGGGCTCATTTACTTTTTTTGTGACTTTGCAGAACAGCTAGAGGAATAACAAGCCCAAAGAAAAAAGATAATTCTACAGTTTGGTCACCTAAGGTACCTACAATATTACAGAGTTTAATACAAATAGATCTTTAAACTTGAAGAAGTAATTTTTAAAAGACAGGTGAGATGTTTCAAAGAAAACTGGCTCCATGTGAAGAATAAGGAATGTGTTCCTTTGAAATACAGTGTGGTTTGAAACACACAGCTCTCCCAACATCTGAATCATCCTGTGGATGTGATGATGTCCAGAGGATATTGAAACATAGACAGAAAGAAGAAAAGTCAAACAATAGAGGCAGAATGAAAGAAGAATGAACACTAAGATTAATATTTCAGCAGTCTATTTAAAACGATGTTATTACAGTGCTTGAGGCATTAAATTTGCTGGTCTAACTAGTGTGGGAAATAATTTTATTTTAAACATTGTGCAGTCTTGGAGAACTTGCAGAAGTTTTCAACCAAGGTAATGCATTATGCATCTGAATTGGACAGGAAAAAAGTGTAAATCCTACATATAATAAAAATTGATGGAAGAATAAAAATGCCTGGAATTTAAAAATAAATTATGAAGAGCATCCAAGGAGATTAAATCATGTAAAGAAAGAACAGTGGAGACAAAGCAAACTTTACAAAAAGAACAACTGGGAATTTCATCACATGATTGCTCACAGATATTTAGGATACACTTTTCCCACTGGCTGAAGTTAATCCACAAGGTAAAAGCTAAATCATCAACTTGCAGGAAACCAGAAACAGGGCCAGTGTCTTGGTAATTCCAGCCCTCACTGTTACTGATGAACAGCAAGGTACATATCGTGTCTTCCAGAGTGGACTGTGACTGCTGGTGCACCAGATTGCCTGCTGTGGGAGAGAAGAGGCTGCTGGAGGGGTGAGCTTCAGTCTGCCCCACATGCCAGCAGAAACAGATTTCTCACCTTTCTCATTCTCAATATGAGAGAACATAGGAGTGGCAATTATTAAAATGCATGCTGATCCACCTTTTTAAAATGCTTGTTTATACTACAGTGAAAGTGGGGGCAGAGACCTGATACATTCATTAAACATGGGAAATAAATGGTGTTAGAAACACCCTCTTGCAGGTGCTACACACTGGTTCTCAGTGCTGAACAAAAAGGAGTTTGTCTGCATCTTCTTTAAGACTTGGTATTTGGGAACAGTACAATTTCACTTCTCTAGGCTCCTTTAGATGTTGTGTGATTATGTATAGTCCTTTATGGTTTATTATGTGACTCCACAACAGAAACCCTTCATTCCTTCCCTTTCCCCTCCCTCCTCCTCTTTCCCCAAACTGCCAAGAGAAGCTGTTGCCTGGGTTCTGTGTGTCTGGGCAAGCTTTCTCATGGAGAGCTGGAAACAGAGTCATAGTCTCAGTTGTGATGTGCTATAATGAGGTGTCTTCAGGTTTTCCAATTGCCACTTCTGTTCCTTTGCTGGCCAGATGGCCCATTTGAAACCATCTCATCCGAGTTATAGCTCCTTGCTGTCAGCACTTGCTTTCTGCCTGAACTTCCAAATACAGCCCTAGAGTGATATCCAACCTCTAATTTCTGAACACAGTATAGTTATTATTCACCTTGCAGTTTATTCTCTGATGCAGGATTTTTTTTTTTTTAGAGTGTCTGAATCTTTTCTGAGCCTTCCTTAAGGAATTCTTCAAAGCTTTTTTCTAATCTTTGAAAATGTTTTTAGTTTCTTTCTTTTCAGGGAACTTTGCTTCACAAATTTGTTAAGATCTGATTGTGGAACAAAACACTAGCAGTCATAACCACTGTGGTACTGAAGTCTTTGTAGCCTAATTAAAAGCAAGCTCTAGCTGGAGACTGTTTGGGTTGAACACCTCTGTGTTCACTTCATTAATAAGTGCCCGAAGTGTCACTCTGAACAGGACTTCTTTCAGTGCTGTGGTGGATCAGGTTGTCCCATGTTTGATCAGCCCACATAAAGCCAAAGGGGGTTTGCAATCATGATGGGCTGGTTTGTGGCTGGGACAGCTCTCCTCCATGATCCCCATGATCCCTTCTGCCTCAGCCAAAGGGGAACTCCTTCCCTCCCCATGGACCTGAGTCTCCTCTTGGGAGGAGCCACGATGAATGCAAGGACAGGTGACAATATTTTTTCACTTAACAGTAGGGCATGGAGAAAGCATGAACCTGAAAACTGGGAGAGTAGGATAAACCTGTCTCAAGCTGAAAGCTATAGCTTAAGTTCAATAATCAGTATTTTCCATGTGCTTAATGTCTCTTGTTGGAATACAACATGCAAACACATTGGTGTTTGGATTATACCAGTGCCTAATTGTGGAAACCCTAGTCAGTTTGTTTCACTGTGTTCTCTGACTTTCGAGATTTTATTTCCTTTCATGAAAAAAAATTAATTTTTTTCCTTTCATTTCATGAAAGGAAATGAAATCTTGTGATTTCAATGAGTATCAGTTCAGCAAGGTTTGGTCCATTTCACTGCACTTCACGTCATCCCATGCCATCTTACTGTTTTCACTTTGTTTCAGAATTTTTTCTTTTTTAGCATTTCATTTCATCAGTTTCTTCCCCTGTCTCTTCATTTCACTTTTTTTCCCTGGTTTCGGGATTTCAATGAGTATCATTTCAGCAGGGTTTGGTCCATTTCACTGCAAAAAACCACTACCTCACTGCCCCAGCATTGCTCCCTCCACACCTTTCTTCTTGGCACCACCCACGTGCTGGGCACCTCAGCAAAAGGCTGCTTTTACTGCTGTGCTTTGGGTTAGGCTTGAAAAAATCAAAAATCCCAGAGCTCCAGGGTCACTGCAACTACAAAAGGCATGCCAAGGGGAGCACGGCGCTGCCCCAACGTTGCTCCCTCCACACCTTTCTGCTTGGCACCACCCTTGTGGTTGGCACCTCAGCAAAAGGCTGCAGTATACATAGATCTCCCTCTCATGTCCTTAGCCATCTTTTTGCCTAACTTGTGCTATTTGGTTTAATGATCCAAAGATTTGGGACAATGTGTATGTCTGGAAAATACCAGCATGTGGCTTTTGACTATTCCTCTGATGTATTGTTACCTGCAGAAATTGCAGCTAGGATTATGACATCAGAGAACTGAAGAGTGTGAGAGGTTAGAGGTAGTCTTGGCACTTGCAAAGAAATCTACATCGCACTTTAAACTGAGCCAGGAATCCCCTTTTGCCAGCCCTTATGCAACCTCTGTTTTCACCTGAAAAGCTCCAGATCTAAAAATAACAGAGAGGAGAATGTCAGTGTGGGATTACACAGTGACTTTAATATTAAAAATATACCCAGGGTGATTTTGAGCATTTCTGAAAATGCCTGACATGTACCGCCCTAAATGCCTGTTTGCCCTTTTGCAAGTTGGAATTTCTCCTATGGTAGATCATTGGGCTGAATACCCAGGGGCCTGGGTTAAAGCTTAAATGGGAAAGATGTCAAACAATGAAAATGCCAAAGCAGGTTTGCTGAGTGGAAAGTTATCTCTCCGTGTGTGGGTTGTAAGGTTTTACACAGCCAGTAATAGATGGTCCATCTCAAATGCTCATCAGTATGCCCTCTTGGTCCACGTACATAAATGCCCATGGGTTTAGTGTGTGGAATCTGGGTCTCTAACCCTGCTCTGGGAGGTTTATTTTGCAACACTGAATATTTTCTGTGCTATTTATGCTCACTTCAATGTTTCAGGGCAGAAAATCATCCAGGATACTTTTTCCCTAGTTTATGAACTTTTTTGCCTTCAAGTGTTGATAATTTATAAAAGGAGGTTTGAGTGGAACTTGTGAAAAAATGGCAAATGTTTTGCCAGAGGTTGCAGGGCTAGACCATTCGAAGACCCAAACATAATTTGTCACAGGGAACACTGTGACAAAATATTGTAAACAAATATGTTTACATGTATGTAAACATACATGATATACTGTAAACCATATATCATGTATGTTTACAGTAGGATTAAATCTGAAACAAATGCACTGAAATTAGATAACATAAAAGTAATTAAAAGGTCTTCATTCCCAAAATTCTACAAATACATCTGATGTTTATGTTGTGGTTCTGTATTTTAGCAAATAAGAATAAGCTTGTGGAATATTTGGATCATGAAAGACTACTTAAAAATACTAGGTTACTATAAATTTATATATCAATAAATACTTATGCTTTTAAAAGACCTTGAGAGCTATTGTTGGCTATGAAAACATGAGTTGCTGTCCAGAAGAACAATATTGGAAGCACTGATTCAGTAAAATGTGCAACATAAACCCCTCCGAGTAATAAACCACGTAATAAACCTGCCAGTGCTGTAATTGTTTAAAAGGTGCCTTCAAACCTAAGGCTGAGACCATACAGTTAGAATAATGACTGAAGATGTGAGAAATTTTTTGCTAGGTCCTTTCCTTGCCTATGGATTTTCTATGTAGCCAATGGTCTGTCTCTGTGTAGTTCATCTCCCTGAGTGCTGGCTCAGAGTTCCAGCTGAATTGCTGCTTCCTGAGGTTACCATCTGTCAACCAAGTGTGTGCAGGCTTTTTACTTCACACTTGCACGAGGTTAATAGTATCAGCTTCAATTAAAAAGATCAGACTTCATGTATTTTTTATTTTGCATGTGTGACAAGTGCTGACAGTGCACACAGCTTTGCTGGCAAACAGGACTCTGTCAAGTACCGATAGCTTGACTGGGTCCCAAAATGGGGATAATATTGCTTTCTCTCTTCATACTGAAGAGAAGAGCCACATTGTACTGGAGACAAGTGTTTTTGGGTGGTTCTGGATAAAGGTTTATTTTCCTATTGAAGTAGTACTTAGTCATGCGAAATATTTTCTAGCTTGAGTTCAGCTTGCTATTAGTCACTGCTCCGTGCAGTTCACTGGGTTTGTGCCTGTGGCCACATCTCCCTGACCAGAGGCAAAACACGCCGTGGCGGCGGCAGGAGAAGCTCTCCCTCAGCTCTGTCTTTGCAGGGGTGTTCCCACTGAATGTCCAGCCCTCACCCTCTGCTGGTTGTACCACACATGAGACAGGGGCACAGTTGTTAGCAAGTTATTGAAGAGGAATTACTGTGAAGAGGAGACTCAGGATTAAATTATGTCTGTACCTGCTGGAGCTGCTGGGGAAAAATGTTACCATTGACAGAGATGCAGATGCATTGAGCAGAGGAAAAAACCTTCCAACAACTCAAATTCTCTTACCCTGTCACAGCTTGTTCATTGACTGGCAAAGATGTGTTAAAACATTTGACATATTCTTTCTCCAGCTGTGGATGATATCTAAAAAATTTAAAATCCTATTTGTCTCAACATCTTCCCCAAACAGTTATTGTCATTAAAATTTCCATGGCATTTGCAATAACTAAAAATAGCATAGGAGTTCACTTACATATAGTATGAATTAACTTGTGGCAAGGGAGAATCAGCTAAGCAGATTCTGTTGTGCAACTTGAACAAAAGTTTTTAATCTCCACTTCAGGATGTTCAGGACTTTGTGGATGTAGATTAAGGCTGTGTTGATTCTTTGACTTTTTTTGTGTATTTCTGACTCATTGTCACTTAAAGCTGTCTGATAAAAATGCAAATCTTGGCACCTGTTAAACATAAGCAGTAGCAAACTGGATTTCCATCAAAATAAATAGTCCAATTTTTCCTCATCACCTCTGCTGAGACAGACATGGCAATAGTAAGAAGGCTTCCCACCAGTTGTACAAGCATCCTGTGAGAGGGAGAGAGCTCAGGCAAAATTACTGACCTCAGCAACAACAGATTTATTAGTCTCTTGTCACATCTGTATGTGAGAGTGAAGTAGGAGGTTGCTTTAGGCTTGCCTAGTAGGAGGATGCTTTTCGAGAGCCCGTACATGAGACACCTTCCAGCTCCTTACTCCAATGTGAAAGTTGTGCTGGTGAGCGTCACTGCAGAGGCTGGGTTTGTTACTTCCTCCCTCCTTTTGGACAGCATGCTGTATGCTGTCTTCCTTTCACATGTGTGGAGGAAGGGTATGAAAGCAAGCAGTACAAGGTCTCAGATCCCTGTTCAAACCTGATGATCCAGGCCAAAAGCAAGTGCAGTATTCCCTCTGTCAGGTCCCCCCATGGCAGAGGAGCCTGTGTGGGAGATGGTCTAAGAGATGTGATGGAGAAGGGGCAAGGGAAGAGACAGGGAGTGTCTGGCAGGCTGGAAATGTGCATTTTAGGTATGTTGTTTTATTGTGCTTGAGAAGCAACTCTGCCTGGCTGAAAGCAGGGGGCTACAGAGTGAGGAGCTGTGAACATGTGAAGTCTAGACTAGCTGAGCTCACATGTGTGTGAGATCAGTTGTTATTTAAACATGCAGCAGTAGTGGCCTTTATCAGGACAAAATAGTTAGAACCTTAAAGAAGCTGGAGATAGGAGGCTTTCTGCGGAGATCTTCTGTTGTGGAGGCCCTTTAGGAATTTCCTCCATACCTCAGGGCTGTACTGCTTTTGGTGCCAGAGCAGAGGCTGCTGGTGAACCAAGAATGGCTGCTGGGGCTGAAGAGGCTCCTCTCACCAGACTGGTGGCCATCCACTTTGGGCATCGCCACCCTGCAAGACTCAGCAATCTAAAACTACGAGTTCTGTGTTATTTTAAGAGGGGTTATGAAAATGAAAAATTTAATTCAGTTGGTGGATCTATTAAAATTAACTACTGAGGTGAAAGGGTTGTGAAATTAATATCATAGTTTGGGAAGGAAATACTGTATTTCGTTTTGTTTATCTACACTGCTAGATACTTTTTTTTAAAATAGTGATTGGCAAGCTAAATTACTTGTCTCTTTCAAATGGGGTTTCTGGATAGAGGCTTCAGCCAGTGTCTTAGAAGCAAACAAACTTCTGATTTATCCCCAGACAAGTCCCAGTGGAAGGACTACATGTAACTGAATAAGAGGAATGTAAACAGAGAAACATGTATGAATTTGTAGGGCATTTTGCTGCAAGCAAGTTTTTGTTGATTGTAATGAGATTAAAAAGAAGCAATCCTACTTAATTTTTTTTAAACTAAGAAAAAATGTAGCCAGTAGGGAACTGTGTTGTGTTTTGTCGGACACTTCCCTTTCCCTTGAATATTGAAACCAAGAACCCCCCAACCTTTTACAGGTGAATTTCACTGTCCTTCAGGAAACCCAGCTTTGTGAGCCAAGAAGTAGCTCTCAAGTGTTGCTGGTGGTCTCATTAGCTGGTTACAAATTTCAGCAGTGAGTTCATGTGGCAGTGGGTCAGCCTGCAGGAAGCAGGTCAGGGATGCTCAGCACTCTGTCTGCGGGACCCTGTTTCAGAGAGAAGTGCACAGAAAGCAAGAAGGATGAGAAGTCTTGCTGGGGACGTCTCTGTCACTGGTCTGTGCTCACAGTGTGAAGTGAAACTTTGGGTGAAACTGGGAGAGGCAGGAGGCATCTGCATTCATCCACCTGTCACTGAAATAAGAGTGGAGCTCTGAAAATGCAGCAGGCACCTATGCAATCTCCTTCATCCCTGCTTGGAGATGATAGTTGTTTTTTTTTTTTTTAAAGAATCTTTGTCAGGTTTAAGTGCAGATGTGAATGCAAACACAGGCAGCAATTTAGGATCCTGAATATCCTCTTTATGGCAGCAAATTGCTGCAACATTTCTTGCACAAACAACAGGGGACATACAGGGGACATTCAAACACCAGCCTTTTGTCCAGAAGACCCCCCGTCTTCTCCCAAAACACTTTTAAGGTGTAGAGAACTGGAGAAAAGGAAAGCATCAGTGTTGACCCAATACCCTTTTCTGAATTTCCACTATTGTCTAGTGCTTTACTCAGAAATGAATCATAGCTTCCTTGAGGCTCTTCCACACCAGTGAACTTGTAGTATTAGGACTGATATGATGGAAAGGTCCAGGCAATTGGCATTGAGCCAGGGCATTTCTTCACAAAAGCTGTCATGATCCCATCTGTTGTCATGGAACACCACTTATTTTTTTTGGATACACTTTTGGGCAAGATGAAATGTAAGCAGATATAGCTTTAGATGGTTTAAATTTTTTTTTTAGGAAGAAGATTAAAAACCTACTTTCACTTGCTCTGCTGGTAGCCTAAGACATTTATTTTTCCATAAGACAAGGTCTAGGCAAAAACTAACTATGATTGTGACTCAAAATCTGGAGACTAAACAATTACTTCAGTAAAGATTTCAATGTGGCATTTGACACACCACAAATTGCCTGGCATAAATAATCCTATTAACTGGAGTGGAGAGATGAGATCCTTTTATGCTTAGAATCAACAAACACTGCTCACTAAACACTGCTTATCTCAGACACTAAATAGGCACCGAGAACTGAGGCTGGTGGTTGGCTACCTGACTCACCAGAACAAATACAGATAATACCACATGTTCTGAAAATACCAGAATGAAATCATGCTAGCTGCTTTTTCCAAAATATCTCTAAAACCTATTTGTTTGCTTTTCCTTGCATAACTTTTGGCTTGCTTGCTTTTACTTAATTCTCATTAAAATTTTCTTCATGTTGCTGTATTAGCAACCTTATGCCACTTGCTAAATTCATGCCAAAACCACTACTTCCATGTTTTCCATCTCTTAAGTGAAATGGAAATCCTGCTCAGGGATGAGCTCTGACACTCTACAGAAAATAATATTTCTGTAAAAAAATGCTGTAGAAAACAAACACCAACACATTTACAACATCAAGCTTACAGAATTTGGGGAATAACAACTGAGAGTGTACCTTGCAATCTTTCTTCAGTGCCACTGTGCTCATTTGCTGTGATGCAGTCTTCAATTAATTGTGTGTTCACATAGTCCTTTTCTCAAAACATGGTAATATGTATTTAATAAGGATTTTCATGCGTAATCTCCTAGGGATTTCAAAGTGATAGGTTTTTTTTAACTGCATGTTTACCTTCCATTTTTTCTAAGGACACAATTGGCACCAGTGCAAAGCTGTTTGTATCTGGATAGGCCCTAGAAGGAGATGGCACCTCTCTCCTTCAGTTGTTGATTATGATCTTATCTCACTTCTATAGCAGTGGGATGCATTTTTTTGCAATTGTTCCCTGCCTTCATAAAATTTCTCATCTTGCTGTTTACAATTGCTATTTGCAGGTTTCAGAAGTTGAAATGAACCACTGGACTCATTTTTATCAATGTGTTCCTGTGAAGAGCAAGCACTTGTTCAAGTCAATCAGCTAGCGTTTCCTGTTCTACTTTAAGAGAACTCTGAACCCAATAAATCAAAGCAAAGCAAATACTGTAAATAATTTAGGTGATACACATGGTCTTTATATTAGTGGCAAATAGTACAAAGGAAATATATTGAGAATCATAAAACTAGGAAATCATCACTAGGAAATATATTGAGAATCATAAAACCACAATTCAGTCTGGAAGGAACCTCCAGAGGTCATCCACTCTGATACAACCCTCACTTCAAAAGCAGTCTGACTAGATAAGGCTGCCCAGAGTTATGTCCAATCACCATCCTGAGTGCAGTGAAGCCTGTGGATTGCCCCAGAACATCTGGGACATCCCAGACTTGCTGCAGTGTTACAAGTGACTGTTTGCTTTAATGGCGTGAAACAGTATTCCTGGATGAGCTTCTGAATAGACAGAGGAATGAAACTCAGTTAAATGTAAGAAAAACTACACTGCAGTTTGTTCTTGGAGAAAAAGGCAGGAATAAACCCTGAGGATGTAAAACAGGGGGTGTTGATAGATGCTCTGAGTTCTCAAGCGCTGAGCTGGCAGAATGTGAACGTTAACTCCGTAGGTTACAAATTTTTGCCAAGGAATTTCAAATCCTTCCTGGAAAACTTGCCTTTAAGCTGCTACTGTGAGCTGTGGGCATTTATTCTGGAGAGAACCCACAGTGTTTCTAATGCGTTTTGTTGCATGTGGTGTGCATCTGCCGCGGTGTGATGTAATGTAACATGGCATGTGGTGTTATAAATAGAATGATGAGATCTTGCAAAAACCTGCCTGGCAGGCAAACTCGCTGTCTTTCCTTTTGAAAGGCTTCCTGAGCTCTCCACTACACCTCCCTCTTCTGTTAAAAGGTACCTTCCACCCCAGCACCCTCCTGCTCAGGTTCCTGGGGAGAAGTTGGGATGGAATGGCTTTTTCTCCCAAATTCCTTTTGCTTGTCAGCAACACTGCAAAGACTACATGGGGGCAGTGTCTTGCTGCTCTCAGTTCCAGTCTCTCCCTTCATCTGTGTCTATGCATTTCTAATTTGCTTGGTGCTATGGGCAAGATGCTAATTTTAGCAACCTTGTGTAATTACTCTGAAGTCACTGGGGTTAATGCATGTGTTCAGTATAGCTCCAATCAGAATGTGGCCTTATGTTGTCTTAATATTTTTAGCTTTCTTTTTTTTTGTCCCTGCTGCCAGTAAATTAAATCTCTGTGGTTTTAGTAGTAACACTAATGTTAGAATAATATTCAGACATGATTTAAAATAGGCCAGGGAGTGAGAGTTACCAACAGGACAACATGGGAGCTAGTCCCTGATCTTTCTGGCAGGGATGCTGGTCTGCAGTTTTATGGTCCCCAGCTTGCTCTGTGCTCTCTGGAAGAGTGATGGGTTACTATATTTATACCAATCTGTTAAGAATATTGCTTTACCAGCATTTATTTCTAGAACTGTTTGGGTTTCCAGGCAGGCTTCTCCTCTGACTGCCTAAGCAAGAATAGTTTGTTTTAGCAGCATCTTGTATAAGAGTTGAAGGTCATATCAGTTGCCTGATAATAGTTATTAGTTTAAAGCCTCAGCTATAAAACTGAACTCATCAGGACTCCCTCTTCTTATACATTTCATGTTCCAGTGTGTGACAAAATACACAGAAAGGGATTTAAATGCATTTTTCACTAGTAATTGTTAGGTTTTTTGTCTTCACTTTCCTTATAGACTGAAACGGTATTTCTGAAACTGTTGATAGAAACATTAGATATTAGGAATTTTTTTTCACAGCAAGGGTTGTCAGGCATTGGAACAGGCAGCCCATGGAAGTGGTAGAGTCACCATTCCTGTAAGTGTTCAAAAGAAGTGTGGATCTGAGCCATGGTTTAATGGTGAGCATGGTGGTGGTATTGGGGTGGCAGTTGGACTTGGTGATCTTAAAGGTCTTTTCCAACTTTAATGATTTATATTCAAGCATAGAAGTACTTTGACATGGTGTATGTGTGTTTCCTGTTGCAAAGCTTGTTGCTTCTGTTGAGTAAAATCCAAACATATTGTCATACCACTTCCCGAAGTCTTAAATGCTTTTAAGACACCAGTTGTCAAGCCCATACATGAAGACAGCATTTTGGTGGCATTCACTCTCCTTTGTCTGAGCCACACGGGAGAAGTGTGCATGCAGAAATGACTGAGATATTTCACAAGGGAGATGTTGCATCAGACTTGGCGTAGTTCCTGAAGAGTGAGGAGAAGCTGTCAAATGTAGCAGATAAATAATTGGTTTGTTTAATCACTTCCCATTGATTGTCCGTCCATACATAAGAAAACATTAACCAGGGAAAATGTTAGCACATGAATGCTGCATTGAGTTGAAACTCATTGTGTTTGGCTCAGTAATCCAGGCAAAACCAAAACATATTCAGCCTAAAGCATGATAGCTCTTGTTAAATTTCACAACTCATGAAACATTTGAAATGCTATAGTGTTACAAATTAAAATCATGTTTATATGCATGATTGGAGGCATTATCAGGGGATAGTTTTTAATAAAGTCTTTCTTTTTTTTTTCTTTTCTTTCCACCTAATCTTTCCAGCTATGCTGAAACATCCTTTACTAAACTTTGTCTTGTGTGGTATCGCCCTGCCTCTAGTTCTGTGCATCTCGCATCCCCATTTGCATCTGGAGTGTTATTTGCTTTCTAATTACTTTGAGGGCTGTTCTTTGTATCCAAATTTATTCTCCTCCAGATCCAAAGTATTATTTCTATCTGCAGTACAGAAAAGAAATCAGACTAAGCAATGCAAGAAAATGTTGCTCCTCTTCTCATCACAGAACATTTTTCTTCTAGATCTGAATGTGTGCTGCTCATCAGAAACAAATGGATCTTGTGTCAGCTGCAATCCAAAGCACATACAACAAATTCTGGACTTTTGCAATTATTTAATTGATAGCCAGGAATTGCAATAACTGTAGGGTTTTTTGATACTACTTAAGGAGCAGAACAAAATGCTCTGGTACAGTAGAATGGACTTGAAAACTTTTAGTCTCAAATTTCCCTCATTTGAAATGAAAATACCTGATAAACCACAGAAGTACTGAAAGAAAATGCAGTTGCTTATAAAACCTGTGAAACCTCTTTTAGTCACTGTGGTATCTTGTCTTTAATTGCTGATGGGTAATGTCTTTATGATGTCTTTAATTGCATGAAGGGTGGGCTAAATGAGCTAAGAGGATGCTGTGCGATTTTTGAATCCTCAATATTTATTTAAATTGCATTTTAAATGTGTAACTGTATTGAAGCCAGGATTCAGCAATGCGACAGAATCTGAGATCAAGCATTGCTTTAATAACCTGCTGGCATTAAGAGATAGTTTCTAGAGTAATTTGAATAAGTTTTGTGAAATTACTCAAGGCTTATTTTTGTTAAATGCCTTGCAATGGGGCATACAGATCTGCAGAAACTCTCAATAGAAAGGTGAGAAAAAACTAGTTGCCCTTTTCTCTCCTTGGACTGAATCCACTGGCAGAAGGTGTCTGAAATGTCTTAATGTGTCTCCAAGTTCTTTTATGTTCTTCACTCCACCACCACTTGCTCTTAACCACACAAGAAATTGGTACTGGAAAGAAAAGAAGCAGCATTTGCAGCTGGTGCAATGCTTTTTTATCAGCCAACTATCTAGTGAAATACTGTTTAAAACACATCGTAATGGAACAGCTTTTACACCTTTTTAAACAAAACAAATAAACAACAACAACAACTAAAAACCAAAACCCACCACACAAACTTTTCTGGTGCATCTTCCACGACACTCATGAGGGATTCTCTTTTACTGAAAACCTAAGATTAGGAACTTAACAACACAGGGTTTTTTTGTAGTAAAGAGCAAGCTGTTTCTTATGCTACATTTTTCCACATCTAACAATGTCTGGCTGCAGCATGAGCCCTCCTTTCCTGCAGTGAAGTGGCTCAATAACCCCTTCATAAGTGCTGGAGAACTGTGGATGAATATAGGAAAGGAATTAACTTAAAATCAAATGGTGTGGCTGTGTTTTCAGACTCTTCAGTGCATTTTTCCTGCAGGAAAAATAACTACAAAGTCAAGAAAAGTCAACAAGGAAACTCGAGGACACTGATATGTAGCAGCTATTTTACAGTTTTGCCTCTGAGCTGCTGCGATAGTCAAAAGTCCTGATCAGCAAATAAATGCATTACGGAATGTGGGGTAGTGGACCACAGGGCAAAAAATACATTGTGCTTTGGTCAACACAGTGACAACAACAATGATGAATGTTGCAGGGACTCAGTATAACCATGTTTCAGTGATGCTTTTTGAGATGTAAAGCCTGGCTGACTGCATGTTTCTGTTTGACTCTGTAGTCTTTGGGTGTGGCTTTTTTCCTTTCTCTCTTAGTGAAGCTTAAAAAAAGAAAGCAAGGGGGAAAAAAAAATTCCTTACATGATCATGCAGTGAAAGTTAAGAACACATAGCACACCTCACTGCATCAAAGGTGGCTAGCATCCTTAAAGTAAGTGGTGAAACAAAGGGGCTTCCATTTGTTAAAACACAGAGCATGCTGCACTTGTGCAATGAAATTTATTCCTCATGAAGCTTGAGAGCTGCACTCTGGAATTTGTGTGCAACTCTTTCACAGTTGTCTTTGAGCTTAACAGTCTTCCAGAGCAGCTGAACTAAGTGCCCAGTAGACTTTCCTTTGCCCAAATATACCTTGAATATTGGAACAGCTGAGATATGAGCTTATGCATTTTTCTGTCTGTAAGGAGCAAGATGAACTGAAGGGGAGCCTGCCTGTGCTCCATCCTGCTCTGTACTTGCCAAGCTTTTCCCTGGTGGAAGGCAGTCTCCAAGTATCTTTGCACAACTTTTATAACCAGAGAAACTATGTTCAAAATAACCTTAAAGTCAGAAAAATCTCAAGATTATTGTGTGCAATTGAATAAAACATAAATTGCTTTCTATTTTTAATACTCAGTTGAATTTCTAAAGCTTGTTACTAGATGAGGAGTAGGTTTATTATCCTACAGATTCCTGATGGAAATAATTAGCTTCTCTCACTACCAAGACTCAATGCAATAAGCTATTCTTGAGAGCTATCCTGCCAAAGATACACGTTTAAAAGCATTCTCTCTGTGAGTAATTGTTTTCCTTGTTATCTGGAGAGAGAAACAGATTTACATACCAGAAACAATTGCTGTCCGCTAAAATTGGCCACTTTCACAAAAGCCAATTACTTTTTTCCCCTGTTTTCTACCTAAGAGTTCAATTTTGATATGGAAACTATCTTGCATTACAGTGATAGGGGGTCAAACTTATCAGAATGTGTTTTCTGGTCATTCATCATTCTGCTATGTGGGTCTTGACTTCCTGCACTCCTTCTCAGTTACAACATGTGCTGCCTACTTATTTTCTTAGGCTTTGTGTTGGTTTTATTTTGGTTTGGTTGGGCTTTGGGGTTTTCTGTTTGTTTGTTATAGTCCTAATACCAAATTTGGATGAAAGATCTTTAATCTTCTGTGCTTTCCATTTTTGAATAAGTTTGCCCGTGTCTGGAAATTCCACTTAGGGCTGGTTGCTCTGAGATGTTGTGGTGCTGGAGGAAGGAGGCTGATCCTCTGGATGATAATGCCTGCTCCTGTTTTTTAAAATGGGTCAGTTCTTGTGTTCATGAGCAGTAGTGTTGGTACTGTGCTCCCTATGGTCTCCTCAACAACTTTGCTGTTTTTAGGTATGGGAGAATGAACACAGATCTTGGCTGCTGAGTGAATATCATATATGTTATGTTCAAAAAGAGATCATATTAACATTGGGCTAAATGCAAAGTTTCTTTTGTATGCCTGAACCCCTAAGATGTATATGGCCTTTGTTTTGGTCGGCACATATGTTAGCTTTGAAAGAACGGTTAATGCCCTACCACTGTTTGGAATTACAAACCCAAGTACAGTAGAAGCTCAAAGGGCTTCTTTTAAAAAAAATCATAGAATACCTGGATTTAGAAGGGACCCACAAGAACCACACCATGTGTCTGAGCAGTGTTTAAACTCTGGAACTCTGTCAGGCTTGG
>VZTH01017364.1:13232-23345 GCA_013397815.1 Aleadryas rufinucha | reverse complement strand
AGGTGGATGGGATGGAGCTTCTGGTGCAGATCAGCAGTTCCAGGAGCTCTGTAGCAGCTCTCAGTTCAAAAGAGCAGGGAGAAAGGGAGGGGAAAGATGAAAATCAGTGGGTGGGGTGGAGCTGCTGGTGCAGGGCAGCACTTCTGGGAGCTCTGCAGCTGCTCCCGGGTGATGGAGATGCCTCAAATCTCTGGTTCCCATTTCCAGTTTGTTGAGTTCATTTTCAGGGGACACCCTGGGAAATGTGGGAGTCAGATCTGCTCTGCTCTGCTCCTCACAGATCTGGCTGCAGGAGGAAAGGGGTAGAAGTGTGGATGCAGGAGGATCCTGGATGGTGCTCCCAGGGGGAAATCTCAGGATCACAGAGGGGTTCGGGTTGGAAGGGACCTTAAACTCATCTCATTGCACCCCCAGTGGGCAGGGACACCTCCCACTGG
Organism: Aleadryas rufinucha; assembly: GCA_013397815.1. Taxonomy (NCBI): domain Eukaryota; kingdom Metazoa; phylum Chordata; class Aves; order Passeriformes; genus Aleadryas; species Aleadryas rufinucha. Next base: position 22,908 of record VZTH01017364.1, on the reverse strand, counting down.
AATGGAGGGTGAGACACAGATGCCAGGAACTCGTGAGGTTCCAGAGGATGGGACTAAAGAGCCCAAAGTGAAAGGGAAGAGAGAAGGAAAAAAGCAGAGATGTGGAGCAGGAGGAAGTTCAGCTGGGCAGAGGCTGCTCCTGTGCCCACCAGGTTCCTTTTTGCTGCAGGAGTGGCTTTGAGGGATGACTGAAAGCTGCAGGAAGTGGGAGAGCTCCAGGTCCTGGTGGGTTTATCCCTGACTGCTCCCTGCCCTGGTTTTGATGCCATGATGATTTTTTTGCCTTTTTTTATACCCCCCCCCTTTATATACTCTTTTATTTAACTTTTCTATATTCTTAAGTGCTTTTTAGCCCACATATTTTAAATCCTTAGTTCTGATAACCAGCACAGACCCCAATATTCCCTTAAGCCAGGAGACCAAACATCTCAGAAGCCTCAGACACCGAGGGCTTCTCTGGAACACATTTTGGAACCTGAGATGGGCCTGGCCAGGGGGGGAAAGTTCCTCGGGGAGGGGGGTTCACTCAGCCTCTCATTGGGGAATCTTTGATTGATTTGTTAATTGGCAAGGCCCATAATGTTATACCCAAAGTATTGTAGGCATTATTCTTCGATGTGCGTTCCAGCGTGCTCCACCTGCACAGGATGCACCAAGGATCCTTAAAATAAACACCGAGCTAAAATCCCTTTTTTCCCTTCTAACCATGCTTGGCTCTTGATTTTAAGACCAGAGACAGGCATCAGTTTCTTGCTGAGAAGCTGCCACTGTGCATCAGGGCATTGTCTGAGGTCACCTCTGTGACAGCCCTGGTTCTGCTCTCCAGAGGTTCTGTTCTGCCTTTAACAGCCCCGGAGTGGCTCCTCCCTGGGTCACCTTGGCAGGGAGGTGTCCAGGGCCCAGGCAGCCCTGGGACAGTGACATTGGATAATCCCATTTCCTTTCCCCCGCCCGTAGGATCAGATCAGGCTTTGGCAGCTGTTCACATCCAGCCAAATGAAATCAACTGCTCTGAATTCATCGTGGCAAGGAGCAGACTCGGCTCCAAAATGAGTAACAGGACCTTCCCTTCATCTGCACAGATCTGCTCCTTCATTTCCATACAATCACCGGGAAATGTTCTCCTGATTGCCGGGAACAAAGGCTTGATGGGGAGGGGGGGGAAAATCCCTGCTCCTAATCTCCAGTGGAATTGGTAAATGGGGAAGACAAAGCTCTAATAACATTATTCTGGGCGACATCTGAGGTAAATAATCCAGGTCTATTAATCCCTGCAGCAATCAGGGCTCTGGCTGGTGGAGGCAGCCAAGGATGAGCAATGATATAATGTAATATTATCTGTGCTCAGGGGTGTTGGAGCAGAATCCCAAATCCGTGGAAGCAGAGGCTGCAGCGGCTCAGGGAGTCACTCAGCAGGGACCCAAAGGTCTGGGGACAGGCAGGGCTTCGAGGATACCTCCAGAACCTCAGATCCCTCACGATCTGCTGTGGGGTTGTCAGGGAGGACAGAGCTGGGGAAGGTCCTGGAGCGGCTGGGAGGGCTCAGCCTGGAGAAAAGGAGGCTCAGGGAGGACCTTGGGCCTCTCCACCCTCCCTGCCAGGAGGTGCCAGGCTCTTCTCCGGGTGCCAAGGAAAGGAAACGGCCTCAAAGGCAGGTTTGGGTTTGATATTAGGAAAGATTCCCTTACTGGAAGCATTGTCCAGCCCTGGAAGAGGCTTGGGAGGGGAGTTACCAACCCTGGACGTGCTGAAAAATGTGTGATGTGGCATTGAGGAGATGGTTCAGTGGTGACCGTGGTGGGGGTGGGCTGAGGGGTGGAACTGGGGACCATGGAGACCTTTTCCAGCCCTGATGAGGCTGGAATTCTGTGTCCTTGCACTCTGCTCCTCCCTGCTCCAGGGGAAGGGAGATTCCAGCAGGTCGTGTTTGGGGCTGAGCACGTGGATCCCACAAGGGTTTGGGTGGGAAGGGACCTTAAAGCTGATCCCATCCCACCCCTGCCATGGGCAGGGACACCTTCCCCTATCCCAGGCTGCTCCAAGCCCCGTCCAACCTGGCCTTGGGCACTTCCAGGGATGGGAAATCACAGATTCCCTGGGCACAGGTTCTGCACCTCGAGTGAATCCTCACCTGGGCAGCTCAGCCCCTCTCTGGATGTAACCCCAACCCCTCTGGAATCATTTTCATCTCTCCATGAGCAGGAATTTGAAGATCTCCTTATCTCCTGCACGTGGGTGATTTACAAACCCCAATCCACGTTCCTGCAGCGAGCCAGGGCAGTGGGGGGTTAATGCTGCTTCCCCCAAAATCTGCTGTGCCTCCCCTCCTGGAACAGGATCTGAAATGTGCAGGCAGCCCAGTGAAGCAGAATTTTAATCTCAGATCCTGTTTTTCAACTCTGATTTTAAGATCCCATGCAGGTCAGGGCTGTCTGGTTCTTCACAGTTCATTAAGCAGAGAGCAGCTCGTGGTGGAGATTGACTTTTAAAAATGATGGATTTTTATTTATAGCGGAGTTCTACTCATTAATTTTAAAGGATGGAAGCATAAAAGCAGGAATGGGTTCATTTAAAAAAAAAAAAAGTGACATTGGTAATTTAATTAAATTGGGGGTTTGAGTATCATTACAGAAAATGAAACATTAGTTCTGGGCTGCTTTTCCACCCGTTTGGGTTTGACAACATTCCCTGCTCCCAGAACCTGCCTGGGCACGGATATTTCCAGGTGGAAGCGGCTGCTGGACTTCCCAGCTGCAGGGGCTTTGTGGGAGGGTGTAAATGATGGGTTTGGGGGAAGAAATGGTGTCAGGAGTTTGGGTTTGCCCCTGTCGCTGTGCAGGGAGGGGCTGGGGGTGGCTGGAGCCCAGGGATGGCCTTGGGGACACTCAGGGGTGTGACCAGAGGTCAGAGCCACAGCAGGGAAACCCCAAAACTGGGCTTAGGGACTCTCAGGGGTGACCAGAGGTCAGAGCCACAGCAGGGAAACCCCAAAACTGGGCTTAGGGACTCTCAGGGGTGACCAGAGGTCAGAGCCACAGCAGGGAAACCCCAAAACTGGGCTTAGGGACTCTCAGGGGTGACCAGAGGTCAGAGCCACAGCAGGGAAACCCCAAAACTGGGCTTAGGGACTCTCAGGGGTGACCAGAGGTCAGAGCCACAGCAGGGAAACCCCAAAACTGGGCTTAGGGACTCTCAGGGGTGACCAGAGGTCAGAGCCACAGCAGGGAAACCCCAAAACTGGGCTTAGGGACTCTCAGGGGTGACCAGAGGTCAGAGCCACAGCAGGGAACCCCCAAAACTGGGCTTGGGGACTCTCAGGGGTGTGACCAGAGATCAGAGCTACAGCAGGAAAACCCCAAAACTGGACTTGGGGACACTCAGGGGTGACCAGACCTCGCAGGGACAGCAGAAACCCTCTGAAAATCCCCCAAAACTGGGCTTGGGGACACTCAGGTGTGTGTCTAGAACTGAGAGTCACAGCAGAAAACCCCCAAGAACTAGGTTTGGGACACTCTATGTGACCAGAGCTCACAGGGAGAGCAGAAAAAACCCCAAAACTGGGCTTGGGGACACTCAGGGGTGACCAGAGCTCAGAGTCACAGCCTGAAAACCCCAAAACCTGGGTTGGGGACTCTCAGGGGTGACCAGAGCTCAGAGTCACAGCCTGAAAACCCCAAATCCTGATTGAAGCAGCTCAGGAGTGGATCTGAGCGTGCCATTAAAACAAATCCCATTCCAGGTGATGTTTAATGTCAGAATTTCCAGGACTGGGTTCACCACACACCCAGGTGGTCGCTCTGGGAGCAGGGAACTGCTCCTGTGTCCCTTTGGGGTTCATCCTTCATTCCCCTGCTGTCAGGGATGCAGGAACATCCCCCTGCCCATCCCAAAGCGCTGCCCACAGCAGGATTGGGGATTTATGTCCCGTTTGCCCCAGCCCTGGCTGGGTTTTATCCCTCTCCACGCGTTCCAGGGCACCATTTTCCTTTTGTCTCTCCCTTTCCCGTGGCAGGGCCGCAGGGCAGACTCAGCATCCTGGGGAGGGATTTTTCCTCCTTTATTTGGATATTTGATAGAAATGATATTTAAATGTTGCCTCCGAGGGGCCTGACGAGTTCTGCCACGGCACTGCGTGAGTTTGGCGGTCTCTCAAGCCGACGATTCTGTTCTGAACGACGACAATCCCACTTTCAGTGAGCACTGCTGTGGTAGCACAGACTCTTTCCCATGGGAATTTTTCTCTTCTTCTCCCTATGTTCTATAAATAAAGATAAGGTTTGGATGTTATTGAAACTGTCTCTGGAAAGATGGGCAGTTCTACCTGGCCTATGGGCCTAGGGGGAGGTTTGGAATTGACCCGATCCGGAGAAACTTTTAAAAGTCTATATAAGTGTTAGAATTAAATAATAAAATCAGAATTCCGCCTCACCCGATCCAGTCTGGTTCTTGCACTCGGCTAGTGCTCACAGTGACATACTTCCCCCAGCCCTGTGCCCGTTCCCTGTCCCTAACCTGTCCCCCCCTTTCTCCTTGCAGCCCTGCCCAGCCACACGTGCGGGACCCCGGGGCGGCTGCGCAACGGGATCCAGCAGGGAACCACCTTCGGCGTCGGGGACAGGGTGAGGTTCAGCTGCAACCCCGGCTTCTTCCTGGAGGGCCACGCTCTGCTCACCTGCCAGGCCAGCTCGGGCAACGGGGCCTCCTGGGACTTCCCCCTCCCTGTCTGCAGAGGTAACGAGGTCCCCCTCAAATGTGGGGTTTGTGGAGCTGGTTGGGGTGGGGAGGTCGTGTGGGGCTGGGTTTAAAAGGGTTGGAGGGTACCCGTGGTGTGGGTGATGTGTTTTGGGTCGTGGGCAATCCTTTTTTGATGGGTTCCTCAAGGCTGCCGGGGTTTGGGGGGGTAATGGGAGGGTTAAAAGGGCTTGGAGGGTTGGGAATGGTGCACAGCTGCTTTAAGCTGCAGTTTCTTGGGCTGAAGTGGGGAAAAAACCAGCTTTAAAGTGACAGGATGAGAGGGAATGGGTTTAAACTGAGAGAGAGCAGGTTTAGATTAAATATTGGGAAGAAATTCCTCCCTGTGAGAGTGGAGAGGGGCTGGGATGGATTCCCAGAGAAGCTGTGGCTGCCCCATCCCTGGAAGTGTCCAAGGCCAGGCTGGAACACCCTGGGATAGTGGAAGGTGTCCCTGCCCATGGAATGGGGTGAAATGAGGTGATCCTTACTTTCCTCCCCAACCCAAAGCATTCCATGATCCCATGATTTTCCAGAAGACCCCCTGCCCATGGCCTGCAGGTTTCCCAGCTCAAACACTGCAAAGATGGGACTGGATTTTCTGCTTTCCAGTGTCAGATTCCCTCTCCTGTGGCACATCCCAGGGTGACTGGGGTGCTCTGCTGTAGGAAAGGTGCATCTGTGTAGGGCTGGGACGTGCCCTGGGTTGGGGCTGCTGTAGGGGAGGTAAAAGCTGCCCTAGGATTGAAAACAATTCCCAACTCCCTGCCAGTTTAGGGGCAGGGAAACTTCAAATTCCTTTATCAGTACAGAGAGTGCCTTGCTAACTCTGGTCCCACGAGGGCTGGAGAGTCTGTAAATACACAAATGTCTGTGTTGTTCTACCAAAAACATTTGCTGCTGCTCTTGAAGCCTCTGCCCCTCGATTCCTTGTGTACTTGAGCAGAGCATCTCCTATTGATTCTTTTTATTGACTCTGCCTGTGCAATCAATCAGCACCTCCGAGCTGGGCCGTGAAGCTGCAGCTTAAAGTGAGCAAATATTGTTTGCCTGGGATGTTTTTAATGCTCCCTCGGCTCGGTTACACGGCAGAAGGATGCGTGTTGTACCTCTCAGTGGGGCTTTTTTTGGGCACTTTCCCCGCTGGTTTGGGGCCAGGAGCGTTTAGGGAGTGTAAGGAGGGGCTCAGAGTGAGTTGAGCAAAGGCTGCTTATCACTGGTGTTTTTTATGATCAATGATGATGCTTTTATCTGCTTATCCTTCAAATTAGGACTGGCTTTGTCACTTTTGTAATACTTCTTTTTTTAATTTTATTTTTTGAGTTTCACTGGAGGTGAAAATACTGAGAGAATTAAGGGATGAAGGACCATTGATTCCAGCCCCTGGCCCTGCACAGACACCCCAAATTCCCCCTTGAGAGCGGTGTCCAAACTCTCCTGGAGCTCTGGCAGCCTTGGGAATGTGCCCATTCCCTGGGGAGCCTGGGCAGTGCCCAGCACCCTCTGGGGGAAGAACCTTTCCCTAAATCCATGCCAATATTCCCTGAGGAGGAGCTGCAGCCCCTCTGAGCTCTGCCCTCAATCTCCTGTGCTCCAGCTGAACACCCCAAGTGCCCTCAGCTGCCCCTCCTGCCCCTTCACCATTCATGTCCCTCCTCTGGACACTCTAAAAGCTGAAATTCCCTGAAATTCCACCTTGGGAACGGGCAAAGCAGCACCTTGTTATAAGAAATGGGAATTCTGTGCATGGATGGGGCAGCTCCTGTGCCCTGACAGCATTTCCCTGCTGGCACCTGAGGGGAGGCAGAGCCCTCTCCTTGCCCAGCTTCCTTCAGCCTTTGTGGGGGAAACCCCAGGGAGGGAGGGGTTAATCCTGACCCCAGCTGGTGCTGGAGCCCAGGTTGGCATCGTTTCCACTGCTGAGATCCCCTCTCCAGCTGGAGTGAAAGCCCAGTCCTGCATTTCCATCCTGAGCTGCCAAACCCGTGTTTAATTCCAACGCTGCCCTTCCCCTCTGGAGCCCAGCAGTGGGGCTGGGGGCACCTGAGCTGCTCCAGGAAGGGGGAAAATCCAGGGAATGGCTCCGAGGGCAGCACAAAATGTGCTTTTCAGCTGCCCTGGTGGAGCTGTGCCTGCAGCTTCCTGGAGGCAGCCACTTCTTTTTTGATGGAGCCGGTCCTGATCCTTCAAGGCTTCGCCTTGGAAGTTGCACTTGAAGTGTTTTTTGGAAGGCAGGGAGCAGAAATATTCCCCTGGAACACTCCAATCTTGTTCCAGGAAAGCAGCAAGCAGCAAAGCCAGGCTGCAGAGGGTGGGTTTGAAGCCCTGCTGCACTTCCAGCAGCATCAGTGAGCTCCCAGGAGCGTCCCAGTCGTGCTTGGCTGATAAACTGGGGACACAGACTTCACTTGGAGCAAGGGACGAAAGGATTTGCATCCTATCAAACAGGTTTTCCCCTTCTTCTGCAGGGAAAAGGATGGTTCCAAAGCTCTTGCCTGAAGGAGGATAAATATATGTAATGAATTGAGCTTTCCCTGAGGGCACCGAGATCTTTGTGGCCTGTGTGGATTGCAGTGAATTCTGTTCAAATTGGCTTATTGCTCATGGTCACTGGGAAGTTTATTAAATGTATTTGTAGGGGTTATTTCATTTTCTAATGGGAGTTGGAGATGGGATCCTGATAAATTGGGAAGAAAAGTGCTCTCAGGCTGAGCAGGTTAAAACCTGGGGAGCTTCCTTGGGAATAGAGCTGTCCAGTGTCACTTTAAAGGACAATGTTTGGCTCTGCCCTTCCCTCTCCCCTCCTCTGCAGGGTAACAGAGAGGAGCTGGAGGATTCCACCCCTCATCCAGGGTTTCAATGTTTTTTTTCCTTCCTGCTTTTCCCCTGCTTCTCCCCTTTGTCCCTGGATTGGCAGCTTTGCCTCTGCTCTGGTCTCGATGCACTGAAAGAATCCACGAGAAATTCGTGGTGGGACAGAGGAGGAATCCAGGGGGTTTGGGAGGATTGGCTGGGACAGGAGGATGGTGGAATGCTGGGCTCACCTTCATCGGAACTGTCTGCATTCCCAGCTCTGGGTAACTCTCTGGAATTCCAAACTTTGGAATTACGAACTTTGGAATTCCAAACTTTTCTTGTAAAGGAGGAGCTCAAGCCCAGTGGGAAGGGAGAGGAGCAGGGAATTCCAGCTGGATCAGGAGTGGGATGTGTGTGCAGAGTTGCACCTCACCAGCAGTTTGGGAAGCACAGCTGGATCAGAATGGATCCTTTTAGCCCAGATCCATCAGCTCAGGCTCCCTGTGCTGGGTTTGGTCCCTGCTGGCCTGGCAGGAGGGCTGAGAGCGCTGGGATCTCCCCAGGGATGCCACCTGGGCTGGTGTGGAGCAGAACAGCACCTGGGGCAGGGCTTTGGCTGTGCAGTTTGGGAATTTGCCTCCAGAACTGGAAGTCCTGACTGGCTGTGAAGCCTGGACTAAGCTGAGGTTTATCCCACCCCTAGAAAAATCCCATCCCCGGGTCAGAAATCCCTGGAGCGCTCTCCTCGTTGCACCCCGTGTGTTTTACGCACTCCCTGCCCAATTCTTCTGCTCCCAGGAGTGAAGTGAGGCCAAGTTCTGAGCCTAAACGGGGCTTAGGCTGAGCCCCACAGGCCGAGCTGTATTTTTATCCTGGCAGTTGGAATGCTGGAGGCAGAATTCCCAGCAGGCTCGGGATGCTCCCTCCCGTGCACAGCCCTCACCTGTGCCACTGAGCCTCCAGCAAAGCCAAGCCTTTGGAGCACCAGAAAACATTCCCAAATCATCCCAATCTGCTGGAAAAACACACAGGGAGAAGTCTTTTCCTGGATGATTTGCTGAATTGAAGCAGAACTGGTGGGTTCGTGGTTCTGGTGGGTGGCAGAGTGAAAACTCAGCAAAGCCAGAGGAAAGGTTGGGAACATTTGTGGAGCTGCATTTCGGATCAGATCTGCATAAATCTCATTAAAAGTGCTCTGCCTTGCTGTAACTCAGCAGCTGCTGAGGCTGGGCCGTGCCCAGAGTAATTGGAGGGCTGCTCAGGAAGGTTTGGGAAGATTGTGGGATGTGTTTGAGCAATAACAGCCTTCTCCAGACTGAGGGAGTGTGTGTTTAGAGGGGGCTGGGAAGGGAGTGTGTTCCCCATTAAATACCTTGTGCAGTGAAAAAATTGTCAAGGAATTGAAATTAGGAACTCCCCTCTTAATAATAAATATAATGATCATAAAAAAGCCAAACCACCGTGCCTTTGGCTGGATCCTCAGCTCCTGTGAGTTTGCATAAAAGCAGAGAAGTCCCTTGTTCAAGAATTCTAATGTAGCACTGAATCAAAATTCTTCAGCCTGTTCTCCATCCCCTCCTGTTCCTTCCACTCCAAGGGGCAGGTTTGGAGTTTTCCATGGGCCTTTGGAGGTCCCACTGTGTCTTGTGCAAGATGCATCCAAGTCTGAAGGAGTTTTGGGGGGCCTAAATGAGAGATCTTCCAGCCTGAATTTATTTGTGATTTGAACACAAATCCTCAGAGTCTGGGAGTAACTTCAGTTCACTGACAGTGCAGCAGATAGGATCATGGAGTGGGCTGGCTTGGGAGGGAATTTTAGGATCATCTCATCCCACAGGCAGGATGATCCTAAAGGTCATCCCAGGGTGCTCCAAGGACAGTCCAGCCCGGCCTGGGATATTCCCAGGGATGGGGCAGCCCCAACTTCCCTGGGAAACCAACAGGGGACTGTGACAGGGAGCAGAGCACTGAGTTGGGATGTTGGTGGCCTTTTCCAGCCCTCATTTGGGCTCCTGGAATGGCCCAGGGATCTCCATGGCTGGCTTTTAAATTGTATTTTTGGCTCTTGCTGTGAGCTCTGTGATGCCCAGCGTGTGCCACCCCTGGCTGGGCACACAATGCCAGCACGGCGTGGGTTGGAGGGGACCCT
>VZTH01017363.1:0-61447 GCA_013397815.1 Aleadryas rufinucha | reverse complement strand
TGGTGGAGCTGGGTGGATGAGCTTTAAACTGGTATTTTAAACTGGTGGTTTAAACTGGTCCTTCAAACTGGTCCTTTAAAGCCTCACCCAGTTTGTTCCACACCCCAAATGCTTTGGATGGCAAAGCTTTACTGGTGAGGAGCTCATTGGGATGTTTTGGGCAGGTTGCTTTTCCTGGGAAAGCATTTTCTCTCACTTGGGCTTTTTTGCTTGATTCAAGTCTGACTCATTTAGGGTTTTCAGGGGAGGGTTTCCTACTGGACTTTTCTTTGGCAGAGCTGGGTGGGTGAGCTTTAAACTGGTATTTTAAACTGGTGGTTTAAACTGGTCCTTCAAACTGGTCCTTTAAACCCCCACCCAGCAGAAGGTGCTGGTGTGACACAGAGATGCTGTTCCCTGCTGCTGGCACCTCTCCCTTCCCCTGTTGTTGAAGGACAGATTTCCCCACTTTTCAAAATATTTATTCCCTGGCATTCGGCAGCTTCCCTAAATGATGGCAAACAATATGAATTATTCAATCACAGGGCTGCAAGAGCCCGCCTCGAGTCTGCTTTTAAAATGAAGTTTACAAGAGCCACTTTCAGGGGCTGAGATTTAACACTGGAAATAAATGTGCCCTGCCTTAAAAGCTTTGTGCTCTTCCTCCCGAATCCACAACGAGATCTGGTGAGAAAAGCGGGAATTTTCTGGCGCATTTTTAAAACAAATTAAAACCCCGCTCTCACGGAGTTATTCGTGCTCTCACTTCCTCAGCTGGAATGTTGAAGGGTGGGAGGGAAACCTGGGGGATGCAAAAGCAGCTTTATTTTTGGTTCAGGAAGAGCAAGGAGGCGAAGGCAGGATCAGTTTTCACTCGAATATTAAGCGTATTTGGCGAGGAGAACATTTCGCATGAACAAATATGTAAAGTAAAAATACGTCCCAAAAGACCGAGACTTCTGCGAATTTGAAACAAATTAGATGCAATTTTCTGCCCTGATGTTTCTCACTTTGTGTCTTTGTAACCCCCAGATCCACACAAGCCTCACCTGCCCCGCTGCTGGAGCCTCGGAGCTGCTGTTTCACACTTGGGACACAAAACCCCACCAACATTTTTGGGTAAAAAGCTGCTTTTTTTTCTCCCTGAGCATGGCTTTGGGTGGTTTTTGATATCACCCCTGTGGTGTTTGAATGCAAAATTCTTTAAAAAAGCAGAAAATCCTTGGGGTCCAGAGGGTGGTTTTTAGCAAATGACAGTGTCAAGGTTAAATTTGGGGCTGAATTGTTTAAGAATGGGTATTTAGGGGAGGATTTTCTTTGGGGGCTCAATGCCACCTTGGCCAAGGCACTGGGAGTCATTCCTGACTTCAACAACCTGGATTAAAAACTTTCTGACCAAAAAACAACCAAATTTTAGCCCAAACCTGCTGCTCTGGGAAGGGATGGGGCCACCAAGTTCAGAGCAGGATCGGTCTCCTGCCCTTAAATACTTTATAAACACTATTTTATTAATTATCATCCATTGCATTAATGAAAATGAAAATGTCTTTGCTTGCCCATTCAAATCTGAATATAAAAAATTCCTTACCTGTGGTTTTTTTTTCATGAAAATGTAACTCACTTTGGGAAATCTCAGTTATTTCCTTTTTTTTTTTTAAAACTGAGAGATGTATGGAATTTAAATCCTTACAGATCTGTAATATTCCAAATATAATATTTGGTGTGTTCCTAAACCACAGGCAGAAAGAGCAGTTTATCTTTTTATTTTTAAATTTGGCGATTAATGGCCGGTAAAACATGAAACTCTGAAATGTAAAGAGCCCCAGAGTCCAAAAGCACAAAGGAAATGGCTTCAGAATGAAGACATTTATTTTCTTCTTGCTTTCTTGTCCCATGGTTTATTTAGTTTCATGTGATTTGTGCCAGGACAAAGTGTGTTCTATAAACAAAAAGAGGGAAAAGGTTAAACCAGTAATGAAGTGCAATGATAATAAAAAATAATGACGATAAAAAAAGGGGACGATTAACAAAAAGAAAAGAAAGGTGAGGAGTTACAAACACAGAGTGGGTGAGACGGTGGGACCCCAAACAACAGATTTATTAGGGAATTAAAATAACTGTGTTTTGGGGGGAAAAGAGGAGGGTTCAGAGCTCCAGCCCCGCTCCATGGATCGGGAACACCAATCCCACATCCACACGATGGCACTCTTAAGCTTTCAAACAATTCCATCTCCAGCTCCCAGCATTTCATCCAAACCTGTTTTTTTTCCCCCTGCCAAAAGCCAAGGAGGAGTTGGCGAGGGGGGGGACACAGAACAGACACAGCTCGGAGTGCCCCTTGAAATCTGAAAGTCCCGAGTTGTCCCCATCCATCCCCACTCCGTGACCTCGGGAGCTGCGTCCCAAATGGATTTGGTGATGCTCAGGGCACCCTGGGCAGCAGGGAGGGAGGGGGTTCCATCCCTTGGGTGCCTGAAGGGCGGTGGGGAAAGCTGGAAATGCTCTTTTAGATGCACCCAAAAAATCAGTTTAAAAAGCCCTTCTGCACGGCAAGAGGGCCACAAACCCCACAGCCCGAGGGCGAGCTCGTGTCGGGACATTTATGGGGGAAAAAGGTCGGAGTTGTTGTTTTGGAGCTTTTCCTGCTCAGCCTGAGCTGTACCAGTCAGGAGTGTGGGCTGCTCTCCTGAACAGCTCTCCTTACCGAGGGTGTTTTATAAACAAGGATCCTTTCTATCAAATCTGGAGCACCGAATCTATTCCATGTTCCCTGTGTGGGAAGGGAGGGAGGCTCGGGGGTGTTCGGGCAGATCCTGCCCTTCCCAGCGCGGCCATTCCAGCGGCTGCATCGCCCTGCCCCGGAGGGATGCGTGTGCTGGCAGCAAAGCCAGCAAATCCCTGCACACCAGCACGGCCTTGGAAGCGATTCCTGCTCCTTCCTCCCCTCTGCCCTCCTGCCAGGTGGGTTTGGGCAGCGTGCTCAGGCTCTGGAAGGGTTTTCCAGCCTCCCTGTGCGCGGTGGTTGCCCAGGCAGCGGCTCGAACCCCGCTCACAGAGCACAGCCTGGGGTTGGGTACGGGTTGCTGACCTCCTGTGTTTTGCTGGCAGGGGAAAAAAACAACACCTTGCTCCTTTGTTCCTTTCCTCACCTGAAAGGATGCTCTGCCTTTGGATACGGAGCTCCAAATCTTCCATCAGGTCTTGGCCACCAGCGTTAAAGCCACCGCTCCTGCTGGGGCAGCCTGTGCCAAGCTGCTGGGCAGGGAAGAGTTTCTCCTCACCGTTTCACTGATCCCCAAAAAAAACCCCAGAATTTCATCACCAGCTGGAGCAGGAGTGAAGTTTGGGAGGTTCCAGCAGAGCCCCGCTGTCACCTGTGCTCATATCAAGGAGCCTCCGCTGCAGGAGTGGGAATTAACCCTGAAATACTGGGCACGACCCCTTATTGAAAACTAAGTGGCAAAGGGTCACCAAATCAAGAGCACAAAATTCTAAAAAAAAAAAAAAGGGACAAATTTCTGGCTCTTTGCACCCCAAAAGAGCCCTTTGTGGGGATGCTTTCCAGGTGCTAGCTGGAAACATCCTAAAAGTACAAAAATAATGCGCATCCTAAAGGTCCCAACATAATGCACATCCTAAAGGTATCAATATAATGCACATCCTAAAGGTCTCAATATAATGCACATCCTAAAAGTCCCAACATAATGCACATCCTAAAGGTCCCAATATAATGCACATCCTAAAGGTACCAATATANAATATAATGCACATCCTAAAGGTCTCAATATAATGCACATCCTAAAAGTCCCAACATAATGCACATCCTAAAGGTATCAATATAATGCACATCCTAAAGGTACCAATATATTGCACATCCTAAAGGTCCCAGGGTAATGCACATCCTAAAGGTCCCAGGGTAATGCACTTCCTAAAGGTCCCAGGGTAAGACACANTAAGTGGCAAAGGGTCACCAAATCAAGAGCACAAAATTCTAAAAAAAAAAAAAAGGGACAAATTTCTGGCTCTTTGCACCCCAAAAGAGCCCTTTGTGGGGGTGCTTTCCAGGTGATAGCTGGAAACATCCTAAAAGTACAAAAATAATGCACATCCTAAAGGTCCCAATATAATGCACATCCTGAAGGTATCAATATAATGCACATCCTAAAGGTCCCAATATAATGCACATCCTAAAGGTACCAATATATTGCACATCCTAAAGGTCCCAGGGTAATGCACATCCTAAAGGTCCCAGGGTAATGCACTTCCTAAAGGTCCCAGGGTAAGACACATCCTAAAGGTCCCAGCACACTGGGAGTGGGGCTGGTACCAGTCTGGGGTCTCTGCAGACAGAAGAGCTCTTCCCCCATGCTGGGGTGTGCCCAGCACTGGTGAGTATTGGGGTGTCAGGGGGAGCTGGGCTGTGGGTGGGCAGCAGGGTGGGTTGGGCAGGGGATTCCCAGGAATGAGGATTCCCAGCCCCTTCCTGCCCTTGGTGACTCTTCCTGCTGCTTTCTGGGTGTCTGTGGGCTGGGGGTCCTGTCCCTGCTGTCACCCAACACCCACGGGGGCACCTCTGAGAGGGGTGGTGAGGAGAGAGAAGCTCCTGAGCTGTGCTGGATTGCATCTCTCTAAAACTGCCAAGCTGGGGTTAGAGGGCATTCTCAGGGGAGTGTCCAAAATCAACACGATTATCTTGATTATTAATATTTGCATTGGCAGAACTGCTGTGGGTTTGTGTGGAGAAGCACAGTCCCTCCACTGCTCAGTGCTGCACGGAGCCCAGCCCGTGGAGCAGCAGCTGATCCAGCTCCAGAGTGGGCAATCCTGGTTTTTTTTGGCATTTTCCTAAATGTCAGGAGAGTTTATGGTGCAATCTGTGTTAGTGGCACCTCTTTTGGGGCGAATCTTGACGCTGGCCCCAGAATGTGATGCAGTGAGCCTGGTGTAAATCACCTGGATCTTCAAAGGAGAGGTAGGACCTGGATTTTAGATGGGGTGTGGGAAATTTGAGCGTATTTCCCCAGCATCCCTATGTGTCCTAGGCACCTTAATTCTCTGTATTGTCCCTCTAAACCCAGCCAATTTTTGCTGCAATTCAGTCCAGTGTCACTTTTTGAGAAGCGCTCCCAACCTTTACAAAACAATCCCCAGCACCCCAGGGGTTAAAAATAATTCACTCCTTGAGTTCTTCAGCTCTTAATTAGCCAAGAGATTATTTGGACCGACCAGGAAACAATCATTCGGGCAGGGTTCACTCTCTGCCTTGTTTTTCCTAAAGAAATCTTTTTGTTTGGATTTTTGGACCATGAGCAGGTCAAGTGCCATCCCTGGCTCTTCTTTTTTTCTAAAAAAAAAAGTGTTGTAGTGCATTTAATTGAAATATAAAGGAGGGATTTATTGCTGGAGATAGGATTTTTCTCTGAAACTCAAACACAGAATTCAGTGGAGTTCTAAAACTCCACTTTTTGTCCTCGCTGAACACAACCTCACCGTGTTTGAAGCGGGAAATGGGGTTGGTTTGTAAATACGTGGTCAGGAACAATGGATGTGTGATTATGAAGAAGAACTTGGTGTTGTCTCAAGTTATTGGCAGAGCTTTTCCCTGGGAAAACCTGGGAAGGGGAATGCGGCAGGGACTCTTCAGCGCAATTACAAGATCTCTCTGGAGGTCACCCGCGTTTTCGGCTACGAGGGAGCCGAGTTTATTCCAGCTCGTTTTGGGTTCGAGGAGCAAAATGTGGGGACTGCAGCAGCTTTTGGGGGGGTGTTGGTTCTTCCCTTGCACCCCAAGTCCTGCAGCTCAGCCCTGGGTTTGGGGGCCAGGCCTGAGCTTCCCCTCCTGGAATGCAGAATGCTCAATGAACGGCAAAAAGTGCTTTTAAAAGGGGCTCGTGGAACACTTTGAAAATATTAATTAGTGTGTTGAAGCATTCTGCATAGCATATCATAGTAAAACTGCTCCAGGGGGTTGCTTGGAATGAATTATTAATATGAATCCCTCTCTCCCTTATGCTTCACACCCTGATTTTATGGGACTTGGCGTGGGTTGGGGTGTCTATTAGATTCACTTATTGCCTTTTTAGTGGGAGTACTTTGTAGGCTGCATCAAAAGGTCACTATTATTTTATTTTTTTCCCAGAATCCCAAATTTTAATCAGTGAGAAAAGACTAAATTCCCCCAAATGTGGAAGGAGAGCTGTGAAGAACAAATTAAAAAAAACAGAAGAAGCAAATCACCACAAAGCCACGATTGAAATAATTTTCTGTGGAGAAGGGGAACAAGTCCAGGCCTCAGGACCAAGCTGGTTTAGGAGCATCACCGTGGGGTTTTATAGAGCTGGACTGGCACAGCCACATGCAAATCCCACCTCCAGCCTTGTCCAAACCACTCCAAGAAGAGCAATTCCACTAAAACACTGCTGTAACACGTTCACGCTTCCTTCACAGCCATTTAGATGCCTTGTACCACAAGCAGAGAATTCATTAAATTCACAGAGCACAGTTCCTTTTCCCCTTTTGGCTTTACAATATCACAGAGCTGAACCTGTTAACCTAACACCGAAAGAGAAAAGCTGTGCTTAAAAAAAAAAAATTGTTTTTCAGCTCTTGAGGTCTGTTTTGATGAAGTCCCTCATGTGCAAATATAAATAAATCCATAAAGTAATTTGACTTTTAATTCATACTTGGATTATGGAAATATTTGTATTTGCATGGCTGCTAGACTGAATTACAAAGGGGTTTGAGGGTCCAGTTTTCAGTCTTAGAAAAAAGGAAACAGGAAAAGGATGGTTTAGGAAACAGTGGCACCTCTGACACAGAGATTGTCAAGGGAAAAAGGGTTGTGGCCAACCCCAATTTGTTATCAGAGAATCCCACACTGGTTTGGGATTGAAGGGAATTTAAAGCTCATCCCATTCCACCAGGGACACCTTCCACTGTCCCAGGGTGCCCCAAGCCCCAATGTCCAGCCTGGCCTTGGGCACTGCCAGGGATCCAGGGGCAGCCACAGCTGCTCTGGGCACCCTGTGCCAGGGCCTCCCCACCCTCCCAGGGAACAATTCCTTCCCAATATCCCATCTAAATCTACTTTCTTCCAGCTTAAAGCCATTCCCTGTGTCCTGTCCCTCCATCCCTTGTCCCAAGTCCCTCTCCAGCTCTCTTGAAGCCCCTTTAAGCACAGGAAATGTCTCTAAGATCTCCCTGGAGCCTTCTCTTCAAAAATTTACCATCTTCCCATCAAAATTTACCCTCTTCCAGCTAAAACCATTCCCCCTCATCCTGTTATTATTTCTTCTCCTTGAAGCCTGAAGGACACTGAACTTTTGGCTTTGGTCTCATCCTGCTTTCAGAATTTCCAGTGTCTGCAGCACTGAGTGCTGAGGATGGAAGGAACATTCTTCCCATAGTATTAAACAAAAAAGAAATGAATAAGAAGTTCATTCCTGCACCTGAAAATAGATGCTTATAAATAGATCTGTGTGGCATCTTTGAAAGTCCAAGGAGATGGTGTTTCAGCTTCCTCTGCAAGAAGCAAAAGGCAAGAAGAAAGGGAAAGCTGCTCACAAACAGCAGTGACATTCTGGAAGCATAAAGGTTTCAGTTTATTTATGGTGTTAAAAACTTCAGGCAGAGTCATCGTTTTACAAAGCAAATCACAGAGTGGAAAATGCCAAGGAGATTATTAATAATGACTTTCTTTTTCTTTTTTTTCTTCCTTTTTTTTTTTTAATTTAAAAAAAAGGGTGAGAGACAGCATGTTCCACTGGAGTCTGAGAGAGAGCATAAATCTGCACCATCTGCAGAAGTTTGACAAGGATTTGCCTCTCTTGCTGCACTTCCCAGGAGTTCTGAGCTGCAATTCCTTGTTGATGACAGCTCGCTGCAATTATGACAGAAAGCAATCATTAGCATCCTTACTTTTAGGGGAACCAGCAGCTTTTTCATTTGTTTTTTTTTTTTAAAAAAAGCAATCCTGACAACTCACCCTGCTTCAGGAGTTGAGCTGCTGATGGATTTTTCTAAGCAGAGGATCATCTTACCCTTTCCCAAGTTTTGAGTGTTATTGGCCCTATGAAATGTCTTTTTTCCTGCTTTTTTTTTTTTTCTGTTCCAGAGGAGAAATGTTGCCAACTGATTAATATTTGAAGCATGCAGACAACCTGCAGACCTTGCTCTTCAACTCAGATTTCTCCCTTCTTCCCTCCCCAAAAATGGTTTCACTGCTAAAAACTCACTGTTCAGATTTCCCACTCCCAGGTGAGACATGGTTATTTATTCACTTCACGTCACCAAAATTCAGGACAAATAATTCTAGAAAGAGTTCAGCAAACAGTTAAAACAATACCACGTGGACTCTCTGTGGAGTTTGGTTGAGATTTCAGCTCCTTGCTTAAAATTATGTGGGTCAGCCTCGTGATGTGGGCAGTGAATAGGAAAATCTGCTGCATTTCAGGCACTGAGTTTTCGATGCCTTTAAAGAAAATGCTGGGAATGTTTTGTGCCACAACGTCTGGGATGCCAATTTGGGGGTTGTGTGTGCTCAAGGTAGTGCAAAGCAAGTTGGAGTTCATGCTCCTCTGGATAATTCATGGAGATTTGGTTTTGTTTGTTATTCAGGTGAGGATTTCAATATTCCACATTGTCACGTGCAAGAGGAGGCTGAGAAATTGAGAGTTTTGGTGAGAAAAGAGATAAAGGAGCTGCAGAAGAGCTTCCAATGGCCTCTCTGTGCTGGCCAAACCCCAAATCCACGATAGCTTTTTGTGGACCTCGAGGCTTGGGTGAGAGGAGTCACCCCAAAACTGGAAAGTTTGGTGTTTAAGATGAAAAAACCCATCTTGATTGAGTTTTTCTCTGATAAATCCTGCATTATTTCTTTCCATAGGGCCTATTTCTCCTCTCATTACTTGTATTTTTTCACTGGAGCTATTTTTGATCTACATCTACATGACAATTTCACTTTGGACTACTTTAAATAAGCACCAAACTTTAATTTTCATCATTCATTATTATTTCAATGTCCTCCTGAATTGTATGTTTGACTTTATTCTTGTTGAAATGCTTATTTCAACGTAAATAAATCATGAATAAAATAGAGTACAACAGCCATGGCAATGGCAGCAGAATAAATTCTGATTTAAAAATTAAAAGGAAATAGAGAATTTCTTCATATTGAGAGCCTTGAATGGCAACTGGCAACAAGTAAATTGCACAAACGATGCTGTGCAGTCTTTGCACGAGTTCAGAAAGATGCTTCTTCTGCCAGTGAATGTTAGGAAGCTCTACAGTTCAGAAAAGGCATCAATTAGAAAGGATTCAGAACTATAAAAAACATATTTATGGAAAACCTTATTCTGCATCTTAGAGGTTCTCCCTTTCTTTTGGCTTCTCGTGGCTCTAATTCTGATTTTCCTCCTGCTCCCTCCTGACATTCAGCAACTCCTCATCAACTTTCTTCTTTCCCTGAGATCAGGGACCCATTCAGGTGCACTCAACCTGGGCCTACCTGAGTTTTTCATCTGCAGGCAGGCTGGGGATGTGCTCATTTTAGTGGCAAAATCTGCATCTTAAATATTTGCCGAGTTCCACACATCTGTTGTAAAACCACAGATGTGCCTCTCCGTAGATATATATATATACTTCAGTGTGATATATTATGTTTTATAATTAAAATTTTATGGAATTTTAATATAAAAACAAATTCATACATTAAAAATTAAGTAGAGAACAAACATGTGTGGTATCAGGAGGATACAAGCTCCAGTGTGGTAGGACAACAACATCTGACCCATAAAAACCGCCCTGCTTTAGTTATAAAATACCTTTGTGGCTGGGAGATTAGTGGGATGTATCATTGAGGTTCCAATATTTGGGAAAAATAATATTGTCCTGTCACTTCCATTGATGAAGAAAGGAGCAGCTTGGGAAGTTCCTCTATTAAACATTGGAAAGCAAATGGATTTAGACAGAGCATGGTCTCCCAAGCAGCCGAGTGAGGGTTGTTTGTGGGATAAAGTCAATATTTTAGGGCAGAATAAAGGGTTTTATTTCTCTCAGTGTCCAGTGGAGCGCAAGAATTTGGATACTGAAGAACTGAGCTTGAAACAAGAAATATCCCAACTTTAACTTGCAATCCTTCCTGGGCAAAGGTAAGTGTTGGTTACACAGAGTAACTTACTCCTCGTAGGATGTGTGGCAGGAAAGATGGAAAGGTGGAGAGACAAGAGCCTGGAGTGCCAGGACAAGGGGGAATGGCTTCAAACCATTGGGGTTAGATGGGATATTGGGGAGGAATTCCTGACTGGGAGGGTGGGGAGGCCCTGGCACAGGGTGCCCAGAGCAGCTGTGGCTGCCCCTGGATCCCTGGAAGTGTCCAAGGCCAGGCTGGACATTGGGGCTTGGAGCAGCCTGGGACAGGGGGAGGTGTCCCTGACCACAGCAGGGGTGGGATGGGATAGGATTTAAGGTCCCTTCCCACCCAAACCATTCCAGGAATTTATGTTTCTATGATAATTATATCCTACAGTCCCAATATGAGATGGTCCAGAGCAGGTCACCAACAAAATTTGGTCTTTGTGTCACTGTCAGCTTTGGGGATAAAATTGCAGTGTGGAGACAATGAACGACCCAGCCTTGGTCAACAACAGGGATGAGCAGATGTTTCCTCTCCCCCAATCCAACTCATGGACACCACCTCACTGCCCCTTCACTGATCCCGTTTTTCCCTGATAAAAAGCAAAGCCCAGCACAGGATGTGTGAGAGAAAACAGTGCTGAGATATTTGAATGCTGTTACATAAAGGGGTGCTGTGCCTTTGCCTTGAATGCTGCTTTCATTTCCATTTCAAAAGAGGTACAGCTGAAGTATAAAAAGTTCAGAGAGGGCTGATGGAAATGATTAGACAGAGGGTGAGATGTGCATGTGACGAGAGCCTGTCAAGTTTGGAACATGAATTTCGTGGCTAACAAGGATGAAAATGGCAAAAAGGTACCAGATAAAGAATAGTTGATAGGGAATATCTCAGGAAGTTTTGAGGATACCTTTTTTCCTCCACTTCCTGCTGACACAAGAATCCAGGAACAGCCAAAAGATGTGGCAGGGCCCACACCTCAGGCTGGTGACAAGAGACAGGGCTTTGGGGTGGGATGTGGGATCACTGCCACAGGAGTTTGAGACATTGGGAGGGCTTAAAAAATGAGCAGTGAGTTGTCGCTGTTGAGCGCTAGCCGAGTGCAAGAACCAAACTGGATCGGGTGAGGCGGAATTCTGATTTTATTATTTAATTCTAAAACTTATATAGACTTTTNAAAACAGTGCTGAGATATTTGAATGCTGTTACATAAAGGGGTGCTGTGCCTTTGCCTTGAATGCTGCTTTCATTTCCATTTCAAAAGAGGTACAGCTGAAGTATAAAAAGTTCAGAGAGGGCTGATGGAAATGATTAGACAGAGGGTGAGATGTGCATGTGACGAGAGCCTGTCAAGTTTGGAACATGAATTTCGTGGCTAACAAGGATGAAAATGGCAAAAAGGTACCAGATAAAGAATAGTTGATAGGGAATATCTCAGGAAGTTTTGAGGATACCTTTTTTCCTCCACTTCCTGCTGACACAAGAATCCAGGAACAGCCAAAAGATGTGGCAGGGCCCACACCTCAGGCTGGTGACAAGAGACAGGGCTTTGGGGTGGGATGTGGGATCACTGCCACAGGAGTTTGAGACATTGGGAGGGCTTAAAAAATGAGCAGTGAGTGACTTGGATTCCAATATCCAAAACTGAGGGATAGGATCACAGAATCATTAAGGTTGGAAAAGACCTCCAGGATCATCAAGGCCAAACTTTGATCTCATCCCACCAGTGCCCACTGAACCACGTTACAAAAGACCTCCAGGATCATCAGGGACAAACTTTGATCTCAGACCTCCAGGATCATCAGGGCCAAACTTTGATCTCATCCCACCAGTGCCCACTGAACCACATCACAAAGTGCCACACCCACTCAGTTTTTGGACACTTCCAGGGATGTGGCTCCACTGCTGCACTGGGCAGCTGTCCCAATGCTTGACCACTCTTCCCATGAAGAAACCTTTCCTAATATCCAACCTGAATCTCCCCTGGTGCAGCTTGAGGTGTGAGCTCATTCTCCATCAGCTCCTGGCACTGAGGGAGGTGTTTCCCAGGGCTGCATCATCCCTTCGCTGTGTCTCCTGGATCTTTTCCAAGGCTTTTGGAAGTTGTGCCCTACCTCCAGCCCTCTCACTCCCAGCAGCACCATCTTCAAAGGAGAAACAGGCCCAAGCTCTGTTAAAAAGGTAAAATTTAACTTTTAAATCAGTTTCATAACCCACATCATCATTTTTTCCCTGTTATTTGAGAAGTCAGGTAGGAGCAGTATCTGGGAGTTTCACTGATGAGCAGAGCCAAGCGTGTGGTGGCTGCAGACTCCGGGAATTCCGGGCAGAGACGTTCTGGAGGAGCACTCACAGCCCCACGTGCCCACACCTGCGCTCACACGTGCCCTGAACCCAGCCCGACTCTTCACCTCCAACTTCTCACTCACTTCCCCAATTAAAGCATTCAGAACTCCCATTAAAGAGCTGTCCACAGCCCTGCAAATTGATTTATCCCCTGATGACAGTCCGAGCTGTTGCCCAAACTGCTGCAGAGGAAAAGGTCTTTAATTTAGGGGTTGTTTTCTTTCTTACTTGCTCCTTTTCACACTGATTTTTCACTTGCTGTTGCTTCACAATTAACACAAGGTCACAAGTTTAGGGGGTATCACAGGGTGATCTCAGCTCCACTTGGCACAAATAATGTTTGTGTTCCTGTTTCTTACATGAATGGATTAAAACTGGATTTTATTGGAGTAATGAAGCTTTTTATTTATTAAAAAAAATGGGATTTTTAAAGGAGTATTGCTAAGTCATGACAGATAATTTTTTTTTAAGGAATCTTTTAAAGGTGTCACTTGCCATGGCAGGGGTTTGGAATGAGATGATCTTTAAGGTCCCTTCCAGCTCAAAGCATTCTTTGATTCTAAAATTCACTGTTGTTATTTGTGCTCTGAGGATTTGCTGAAAAGGAGTTTTTCGGGTTGGAAATTTATTGAGAGCATGAAGAGCCAATGGCTTCTATGTGGTGAAAAAAAGGAGTATTTTCCTCTACTCATACCTTCACTTTGTTAATCTGCAAACTCACCAACACATCTGAGCACACAGCTGAGTTATTCACCATTTATAGAAATCCAAAATAAAGCTGGATGAAAGACTGGATTATTCACAGATAATCTATGGCTCTCTCAAACAATCACTTTATGATTGTGCACACAAAAAACAAACTCCTGGCTTATTTTTGTTTTGGAAAAAAAAACAACCCCAAGCCCTTCTGGAATGATTGAGAGTAATTGTCAGGAATTTGTTTTGGAGAGGGACTGTCCTTATGTTATCATATGTTCCATTAACACCAGCAGCAGGATATTGATTAACCACAAACAAACTACTTGCAATTATTTCACTGCAAAGGAGCAACCAAAAGAAAGCAAAAATCCAAATTTGGAGGTCTATAGATATTGTTTTGGTGAGTCTACAGCAAGATAATTTATGGATAAAAGAGAAAAAATGGTGATAATTTTAATAGATATTCTTTTGGTACAGCTTATATTGAACATTTTTTTCACTATCAAACGATGTGGGCGAAAATTAAAGTTCTGTGAACTTGCAGTAAATCCCTAAATATTCATAGCTGGATATTGATAGGACAAGGAAAGGGACAATTATCATCCCTGTTGTGTCACTGCTCTTCTGTCCTGATGTTTCACTTCACTTCCAGGGAAATTTTCCTCCGCTCCAGCTGTCTGTAAATCAGGGCTGAGGAAAAGCCCGATGAGTTATCTCAGTGTCTTCAAGAAAACTCTCACTGATAATAGAAAATAACAACCTTGAGACAGCACTTTTTATACCAGACTGTAAAATTTAATCGAGGGTTTTATCTTGCCATAGAAATTTGGGGTTTTTTTTAATAAAAATCCCAGGAAACATTATCATTTCTGTTCAGTCCTTTTTCTAAGGAATGGCTGCGGAATGGACTCTTTTTTTTATTTAGGTACTTCCAGGAGCTGCACCTGTTGAATGACACAGGACTCTTCCAAGGGTAAAGTTAATTCCTTGGGAGGTTTGGAAAAATCCCAACCCTCCTCATGATGTTGAAGACTTTTTTCACATCCAACAGTGTCCTGGGGAAAAAAATTAAGAAATTATATTTTATAAGAGCTTGGTGAGGAATACAACCTCTGTCACTCCCTGGTGTGGGAGGGTGGGAAGCTGCACCCCATCCAGGGATTTTTTGGGGAGGATGGAGCCTGTAGGGTTGAACCACCTCGTTCAGCATCAGAGGGAGGATAGCAGGAGCCGCCTGGGATAATCCCAGAGGATGCCCTAAACGCTCGTGTGTTTTGCAGCACTTTGAGGCTTTTTTGATGCTTCTGAGGAGGATGCAATTAGCTTTTCAATGATAAATAAATTAGAGATAGTTGATTTTGCCGTTCACACATTTGTTTTCTTCGCTTTCATGAGGGACTGCAGCCTGTTTATGATTTTCTTAGAAGTTTGAGAGACTTGCTTTGCTTAGTGACAAATCCTCCCCTCTAGGCAGCAAATTGGAAAAAAAAAAAAAAAGAGGAAAGCAAAGACAGTGGGAACCTGCAAATGGCCAGTGTGTCTGCAGGGAAGGGAATCCCCTCAGGATTCCCAGAGGTTTGGGTTGTTTCCTGGCTGTTTGTTTACGTAATTAGAGCTCGTAATTCCACACAACGCAAAGGGAAATAAAAAGCAGCAACCAAAGAAATCACGGAAAAGCACAGGCAAGAATCAGTTTGGTATCCAGGGCTGGAATAAGGCTCTGGTGGAACTTCAAGGGTGGCTTTTGCTCTGAAGGTGGTGGTCTCCAGCTGGTCTCCAGCATGGATAAGGCTTCATAGAATCATGGAATTATTTGGGTGGGAAAGGACTTTAATCACATCCTGTTCCACCCCCTGCCATGGGCAGGGGCACCTTCCACTGTCCCAGGCTGCTCCAAGCCCTGTCCAACCTGGCCTTGGACACTGCCAGGGATCCAGGGGCAGCCACAGCTTCTCTGGGCACCATGTCAAGCCCTCCCCACCCTCAAAAGGAAGAATTCCTTCCCAATATCCAATCCAAATCTACCTTCTTCCAGTTTAAAGCCATTCCTTGTGCCCTGTCCCTCTATCTCTTGTCCCAAGTCCCTCTCCAGCTCTCTTGAAGCCCCTTTAGGCCCTGGAAATGTCTCTAAGATCTCCCTGGAGCCTTTTCTTCTCCAGGCTGAACAATCCCAATTCCATCACTTGTCATCACCCAAATCCTGTGCAGAGATTTCCTCCACGACCACCATGTGCAGCTGAGGGAGAAATTCCCATGCAGCCTGTGAAGCCTTTGAGGACCATGATTTACAGAGTGACATCCAAAGATCTGCAATGCAAGCCTTGAAAAGTCCCTTTGATTTGAATTTGGTAATTATTTTGTACATTCCAGCTTGGTGTTCATACCCACTTAGACAAGTCTTCGTATGGTTTTAGTCTTCCAAGGAATTTAAAGGTTGGTGGAAGAGGGAAGGGTAATTCCACCACCAACCTGGAGCTGCTAATGGGCTAAAATTATACTATCTGGAAAAAACCTTTTGCTTCAGGACAGAAAGTGTCTGAGGAAAAAATGCTTGAAGTAGCAAGACTGAGGCTTGGACTTTGTACAAAAGAAAGAATAAAATACTTGCAAAAAGCAAAATCCAAGTCAAAAGAAATACTCTGCATAGTCATGTTAAAAGGGAGGTTAGTGAGGTCAAGGATAAGTTTTGTTTTGAGAACTGTGCAGCTAAGGAGTGCAAAAAATAACAAATAAGAAAAATGTGCCTTTTTTTCTATCTCCGCCTGAATGAAACAGCATTTTGTGGAAGGTCAGTCATTGGGAACTGATCTGGGATGATAGAGGCAGGTCCAGGCTCGGCTGTACAGGTAATTTCTGCCCCATTCTGTATGAGCAGTGGGAATGAGGCTGTCCCAGCTTTGTCTCCGGGTGCATTTCCATCACACCCAGCACTGCTGGGTCTGGCGTGGGAGATCTCATCAAGAGCATTGCATTAGAGCAGGGAAATAGGGGCAGCAATAGCCCGGCCAGCGGGGCACTCCCAGGCAATCAGAGCAGCCCAGCCACCCTCAGCTGACACTTACAAACTGAAAGAAGTGGGGAAATGTCTTTTTTTTCTTTCCCAGGAAAAGCTTTTATCCATGTGTGTGTGTGAGGCTGCGAGAGGGGAAAGAAAGAACAGCCAGGGGGGCAGGATGGCCGTGGATCCTCTGCCCTGAAACTCTCCCTGTCACCTCCCAGGGACATCTGCTGGGTCTGCAAAAGGTGGAGCTGGTGCCTCCACACTGCAATAACTGGGAACAACGTGGGTAACACAGCAGGCATAATTAGAAATGACTTCTGAGTCATTTCTCCTTCTCCAAGAGGAGTGTGGAAGGGCTGGTTGAGCGAGGTGCTGTGGGAATAAATATCATTGTGTAGATGATGGCATGGAAAGTAAGCAAAGAGTAAGGTGGAAAATTGAGTTATCTGGAATTGGATGATCAGAAATAGTCGCAGTATCAGAAATGGAATTGCAGGATCACAGGCTGGTTTGTGTTGGAAGGGACCTTAAAGACCACCTCGTTCCAGCCCCTGCCACGGGCAGGGGAGATGAGAGGCACCTGCAGAGTTCTGGATATCTGCTGATGCTGACTAAAAAGAGAGACAAAGGAAAAAAATTAAAGAAATCAGAAGATATGATACTCATTGTGAAAGTCAGACCAGTCCCAAAGTGCTTAACTCAGACTTCAAGTCCCCCAACCTCTCGTGAGGGCTGGAGGAAGGAGCTTCCCACGTATTTTGGGAAGGACAGGACCAGGGAGCTGTATCTGTTTTCCAGGCCTGTAGTGAGCACCTTGCCTGACATAAAGCAGAGGCAATAACTTTGTGATGACCTAAATTCATTTAAAAAAGAATTACTGATGTATATATTCAGGTCAATAGCACTTTCCCCAGGTTTCAATAATCGGATCAATTATCTGAATCCAATAAAACCTTATTAACGAAATTCAGAATTATCTTTAGAATAGCTGGCCTTGTAGTCCCTGAGTAGGTTACAAAAACTGCTATGAAGAATTACTGTGACCTACTTTCTGGGCGGTACAGATATCATTATCATATCAGAGGTGCGGGCTGATAAGGCTACATGACTTCCATCTCTTATTGAAGAGAGTTTGGCAAAGAACTCACACGAAACTTTAATCTAGGACTCCAAATCATTTTAATTTCCCAAACATCAGCTGAAATTTGAAAAGTCAAAGCATTGTACGTGAAGGAGCACCTAGTGAATGAAGTGAACGAGGTAAAACCAACAGGGTGGTGAATGTTTAAAGCACTCGGGGTGGGGACAAATTGATGTTGCTGTTGTAGGTCACAGCCACGCTGACCCATGGGCACTTTGCACCTCCTTCCACAAGGCCAATGAGGACTTGAATCCCGAGGCAGAGGAAGAATTACAAAAAAACAACGTTTTATTACAAAAGCCAATGGAAAACCTTCCAGCCTTCTCTCTGCCAGGTGAGATGTTTGGTTATTTTATTGCTGCTGAGACAACCACTTTGTTCAAACGTGGCTGGAAATTTCCTTGTGTTTCTAAGCTGTTCTCTGATGGGGCAGCATGTGCAGATCTGGGCTGGGGAATGAGGCTGTGCTGGGCAGGATTGTCCCAAGGGTGGCTCTGCAAAAGCAGCTCTTTGGTGTCTGGTACCTCTGAAGTAAACCTGACCTCCACACTGGTTGTGTCTGAAAGAAGTGTTTCCTTAAAAAATACCCTGGGATATGTCAGGGCCGAAGTTTGGAGCTGTGAGGGACAGCAGGGGTTTAACTGGGATCTCAGTGGGCTCGGGGTGGTCTCTGCGCTGGTGTTTGTGGCATGGCACTCCTCTCTTGGTCAGAGGAGCCACTGGAAGGAGGGGTAGGAGGTACCTGGCTGGGTGGTTTTACCTCAGCTCTGCCCTGTGCCCATCCAGCTGAAGCTGTGGAAGATGCTGAGCTCCTGTGAGAAGCATCACCGTTCCCACCACACGTGGTGAGGAGCTTCTCGAGCTGTGGAAACACAGAATCCCCTTTTTTGAGGTTACAAGAGAGGTGACACCAACACGTGAGGTCGGAACTGCCTCGTGCAGACCAGTGGAGATGGCACTGGGAGCACTGTCAGGGGTGTTCACGTCCCCTCCTGGGCCACTCAGGCCGCTCTCAACCACCCGTGAAGCCGGGCTGTGGATGCTGAAAAGCTTTCAGCAGAGAAATTTTCCAGCTTTCTGCAGTATTTTGTGAGACTGGAACATTTCGTGGGAGCCCCGTCTTTCCCATGCAAGCTATTCAAAACAATATTGTGGTTTTCTGTAAACTATTTTGCACCTGCAGTTGTTTGTAGGATTGTTGTGATACTGACTAGAGAAATATTTTGAAATGGCTGTTGTAGAATTGCACCAATCACCCTGGGAGGGGGGTGACCAGAGGTCCAATGACCTTACACCATGCCAGAGCACTGAGGTATAAAAGAGGTGATAAATAATTGCATAAAAACTTTTTCTCTCTACTTCCTGGACCGAATCTGTGTTCCTTCTCTCGATAACAGCGACATTGGGCATCCCTCACCAACCACCCACGGCTCCAGGGCCGGACACGGCAAAGGCGGGAGAGGCAGCGGCGGGACCCCCACACCACTGGATCCATGTGGGCAGCGAGTGTGGCCAGGACAATTTTCCACAGGTTAATTAGGAAGCCGAGGCACTGGGAGGCTGTTGGAGAGCGCTGAGCCATCCCAGCCGCTCCGCGGGCCCCGCTGGCGCGGACCAGCCGGCGGAGCCGGGCCCTCCTCCCTCGCAGCCGCGGGCTTTGATCTCGCCCGTATCAAACCAGTTGGGCCCCAGTAGGGTGGTGGGAGGCGGCGGGAGCCAGTGGTGGCGTGTGGCTCAGGGCAGCCACCTTCTCTCCACACAGCCCCGCCGGCCCCCGATCGGCGGCGGGACATCAAGGCAGGGCCGACCGACGAGCGCGTTAATTAGGAGGCTGAAATTATAATGTTGTGTTAAAGAACAAAGAGCCTCCAAAGGAAAAATATGTGCCGCATATCTGACAAAGATAAATTGGATTATTCAAAATATTCCTGATGAAATGTTACATTTTGCAACTAATTATCAATCTGTTTTATCTCCGGACCAGCTGGGCATTTTTGTGCATGCAAGACCTGCCTTACCAATGATCTTAAGATGTCACTGTAGCGTTTACATCTTTTATTTCAAGATTTAAATAACTAGGAAGTAGCTAATGTAATTCACTGCTGAGAAGAAAGGCTAGTTAGTTGAATGCTTTCCAAAGTGATCTTCTCCTAATGAACTTCTCTGGACTGTGAGTAATGAGGCTTTATTCAAATAATGTTTAAGAAAGGTTTTTATAATGTAATTTTTTAAAGAAAGAGCAACATTTAATGCATTTAAAATATCTTTATTAATCCTATACTGCCTCATGTAGCATTAAAGGATTGTGAATATTTGGTTTTGTTCCTTCTGAATGTTCCTTTTGTGATGAACTGGTTGTAGCAGCAATGGAGCTATAGAAATGGGGCAATTATCTCATAAATGTTCAGTGATATCTTACAAATTACAGTCTGACATGATTACAGAGCCATTTTGCTGTAAAAGCATTTGTTGTTTAAGTATATTTATATACCATAGTGGTCTGTAGCTCCCCTGGTCCCTACTCAGACACTACTCCTACGTGCAAGCACTGAGCTTTGCTACCTCTGCTACAGGTCACCTTTGGGACAGCTGTGCTGAGATTAATCTGCTGGAGGTGTCCTAAAAATTTTCTTTTGAGTGTGATTTTGTGGTAGTTTTATACTGGAATAGGAGAAGATACCTCACAGGTTCCCTTCAATCGCAGTGTTCTGCAATATTTTGGATTCTTCGCAAGGTTACGAAGTTCTCCTGGAAGTATTCTGGCAGATTTTGCTTTTATGGGACTGAACTGACAGGGTGGCCAAAAAAAAATTAAGAAATTAGTTTTTTTTGACATAACGTTTGCTTGGCCAATTTCTAGGAAGGGCCAACAAAAAATGTATTTGAGCAAACCTCCCTATTTTTGATTAACAAATGAAGTGGCATCATTGAGTATGGGCTGATCTCATCCTCCCAAAAGGTTGAATCCCACTGTTTATGGGACCTGACTGAGACACTCTGTGATTACACGTTACTGAAGTTGGCTTTATTTATAATACAGGATCAGGTCAAAAGGACTTCACTCTAGAATTTGAATTTTTCTGCTTCTCTCTCCCAATAGTTAAATTTTAAACACTATATCCAGCCTATATTCAAAGTTTTCCTAGAGAATAGGAACTGAACGTGGAGACTTCAGCCTGTGGTACATAGAATAAAACCAAAGTAGTTTGCTCAGCCCATCATTTATTCCTCCCGCTTCTACAGAGTAAATTTTGTCCCAACTAATGATCATTTTGACTGTTCAGAGCAGGTTCTGCTTCATTGTAGAAACGAATCCTTTCTGCCTTTTTAATCAGGGTCTGCCCAAAGCTGATCAGTGCATCCTCTGTCTTTCTATGCACTCTCAAGGCCTGATCCTGCAGAGAGCAGGAGGTGCTTGGCACACTGACCTTCTCCCAGAATTCCTGCCAGCCAGGAGTGGTCAGCACGCTGCAGGATTTGGCCCTTGCTTTGCACAGAAGCCTCCCTCAGTCTGAATGTTTCATAATGTATGTTTAAATAGTCGCAGCTCGCAAAGAACTTTGACGAGGCAAAGGGGTAATTGGATTTTCTTGTTCTATAATTAAAAAGGTATATATTACATCCACATTAATACCAAAAGAGTTCATCATGATCAGTGTTATTACAACGAATACCAAAGGATTTAACAGTGATTGGCCACTTAGTTTAAAGGGTACCTGAAATCATTAAATTGTTTGCTGGAGGGCTTTTGGAGGCCTGTTGGATCGCCTGCCACTCCATTTTTTTTTCACTCCTGGCCTGCAATGTGAGGTTTACTTTTACAAAGTAGGAGCAACAGGGTGATCATTTTCCTTTATTATTCCCTTATTGACTTCCAGTTAATTTTAATCTTTGCATTAACTGACCTCTATTAAGCTTGCCAGGTATCTGATTACACCGCCAAGGTTGAGACCAGAAGGCGACCTATTGCACCACGTCAATTGTCCTTCACAGAAGCCCTTACTGTTAATCAAGAGAGGAAGATTAAAGGAGATCAGAACTATCAGCCTGGAGTGCATTTTGCATTTGAATACACCTTTCTACCGGTGCCTGTGTGTTGTCCTAGAAAAAAACAAATATGAGCTCTTTGGAGAAGCTTCAGCTCAAATCTCTACAGAGGGAAGTTCTCAAGGCAATGTGGTATCTGCAACCTTAGCTCTACCCTTGAACACTTTAATATGTTTGCAGAATTCTAAATTAGATACATTTTAATATATCTGTAAAATCCCTAATTAATTTTTCTCATAGCTGGTTTGGACAAACACAATTTTTTTTTCTCTGCAATCCTAAAATGCTCACATTTAATTTTGTTCAGTTCTATCCAGATGTAAATTAGCTTAATTAACTCCCATCATGACTTAGAATCACGGAATAATTTAGGTTGGAAAAGTTTTCTAAGATCATCAAGTCCAACCATTAGACCTGCCCACCTTGGGTTGTTGGATAGGTTAGAGGTGACTCCTCATCAGCACATGAATGTTCACCCTTTGAGGCAGCTGCTCAGGGGTTGTTGGTCTTTGTAGAATTCCTTTTGGAGAATTCGGAATTTAGGGTTCGTAGAATCCCTAAATTTGTATCAGTTTGTGCATTTCAATCAGCTTTTAGCCTTCCCACATAAGTGAAAGTCAGAGTGGGGCGAGTTACAAATTCCTGATGTGTGAATTTTTAAAGTTGGTTGAAATCAACCCAAATTTTTGTCATGGTGTTCAGTCAAAGGTTGTTTGGCTGGATGTTATTTTCCTGCCATATTTCACCTCACCACTGCCAGCCTTTTCAACATTAGAACAATTCCAGAAGAACTTTTTCCTGTCATGAAGAAAATGTAGAGTATGACCCAAAAAACCCAATATTGTTACCTCAGCTCGTTGGGGTCACGCTCAAATTAATAACCACAAGTGAAACTTTAAAACCAGTGATTTTTGTAATGTTTTTGTCTGACTTCATCTATTTCTTGGCTTACATCACTGCCAGTCCACTTCCAAAAAATATCTTTGCAAGGTGAGATAATTTTACTGAAGAAATTTGTGGATGCAGAAAGCAAAAAAGAGACGGAAGAAGACATGAAAATATATTAATCTCAGTTCTAAAGGCTTCTCCATGAAAATCATGGTATTGAACAATTAATTGTCAGGTCTTCAGTAGAAAGGTAAACTATCAATAACCATGGAATTATAGAATATTTAAGGTTGGAAAAGACCTCTAAGACCACGGAGTCCAAGCGTTCCCCAGCACTGCCAAGGCCAGCACTCACCCATGTCCCCAAGTGCCACATCCACATGAATTTTGAACGCTCCCAGAGATGAAGAGACTACCTCTTCCCTGAGCAGCCTGTTCCAATGCTTGGCAGCCCTTCCCATGAAGAAATTTTTCTTAATATTCAACCTAAATACCTTCACTTAATATTTTTTTACTAACTTTGAGTTATTGTTTTGAGGGTTTTTGGAAAAAGTTCTAAAACTCGTGAAGAAGTCAATAATTTTAGCTCTTCAGAAAGGTTTTTGCATCCATAATAATGACATTTATTACTCTCCAGCTCTTTGGAAACATTTCCTGGATCACAAGGCACAGGTAGCTGCTGTTGCTGCCTCTGTTGGAGGTGAGAGCAGGATTTCCTGGATGGAACTGGGAAATGTTCCTGAGCTCTGGAACCTGGCAGGATAATAAACAGCCATGTCAGTATTTAACACTAACCAAAAGCACCGGAGACCAGACTGAACTAATTTCACCAGCAGTTAGTGTAATTAAACATTTTCACCAGGATGGAAAGTCATGGTTTGGTTTTGAAGTAATTTGCTTGACAAATATCAGATGTTAAAATAATTAAAGCTTGGCCATTTCTATTTAATCTCAAGTGGATCCATGAAAACAAGCCTCTAAATTATATCAGATCCATCTATTAATTGACTCCTGGATTTGAAGACCAACGGGGACTGTTATGATCATCCAGCCTGGCCCTTGCATAAGCACTCATGGAATTCCACCAAGTAATTCATGCATCCAACAACTATTTTTAGGAGAAATCCATACAAATTGAAAAGCTTAAGGTGACTTCATGGCTGTTGTAATCTTATTACATAAAAGATCCGAAGAACTGTGGAAGCTGTTGGTGAGCACAGAAAGGGTTGCACAAGTACAGCTGTTAGGAAGTTATTCCCCAAATTTTTGCAGTGCTCTTGAAGTGATTTTTAAGATTTCTAAAAGGGAAAATATCAAATTTATTACATTTTAGTAAATAATTTTACTAAATTCAAATGCATAGTTATGAAACGCAGTAATGCTAATTTACTCTTTTGATAACCTGTTTTTCATGTGGTAAATCCCAGTGACTCTAAGTAATTAAACCATAAATTGATTTGTACTGGAAAAAAACTTAGTCAAAAATTAATCTGCTTGTATTTGATTCTCTTAATATATTTTGGGACTTTGCCTGAAATTCTTTGGGACAAGAATTCTGAAATGATTGTTGAAAGCTACAGTGTAGGTCTAGAATAGGTATAATAAATGCATGCAAAAATAAATATATTGATTGATCCCTGATTATAATTATGTTATGATACATTAAGTTTCTGTAGTTTAAAGATTTAATCTCTTCAAATGATCTCATGTACATGACTTCACCTTTGATCATCTACAGAAGTAAAAACCCACCTTGAAATTAAAAAAAGAAGGTAAGTTGGTGTTAAAATCAGAGTTTTAGTGCAACCAAGTATTTGCAAGGTCAACTACTGCAGTCTAAAATATTCTGAGCTAGTTCTGAATATTTCAAATTAAGAAATATATTCATAGAGGGGAAAAATGGTGAAAATAAACCTCTTTCTAGCTAAGGAGTCCAACAGGTGCTTTAAAAAGAGAGCTGATCTTTTTGGAAGATATTTTTCAAAACCTAAAAATCCTCTTTTCTCTTTTTCTCAGCATCCCCATCCTGCTCAAAGCCTCCCAAGCCTGGACAGTTTGTTCAGCTTTCCTAGGAGCTTTTGGAGCTTAATTTCAGCTCAGGGGATCCCAAGAACTTTTCTCTTTTATAATCAATTCTACCTGCACAAACTCATCCTTAATATAAAAATGACCAGTTGGAACATGAGAATGTCATTTTATTGGGATTCAGGTCAATAATCATATTTATTTTCTCGACAGAAGAATCACCTCCAAACCACTCCAACATTCAGTAATTTGATCATTGTGCTTAACTCATAACAAAATCGGACTAACTCAACTCAGAAATGCTTTTGTTCTATGGTTAACTCCTGGTTTTGAATAGTTTTGTGATAAAAAGGCTTCTATTTCCTCCAATTAGACAGAAAAGTGGCCCAGCTCTTCAGCTCTCCGAGGGAAATTGGGAATGATTAAAAAAAAATACGTGTTGATGCATCTTTATGACTTAAATCACAGCAAAGGTATTTGTAGCTTTTAAGGCATCGAGCATCTGTTCTTCCTCTTGCAGGCTGTGTAAACAAGAGTGCTTTGGCTTCCCCTAAAATATCCTTTTTTTTTTCTTTTTACAAGTCCAACAGAGGCACCGTGGTCAGTGACAAGGCATCCTGGAGCCCGGCAGCTCGGCTTGGTCCAATCAACTTCGGCAGGAGCGGGATCGCCAAGGGATCGGCGGGAGCCGGGAACAGCGTTTAGCACTTTGCTGACCTTGAGTCCACCTCTTCAAAACTCCTCCTGGAACCAAGATTTTTTCCAGCCATTTTCAAGTGATTTCTTCCACTTTCTCCAGAGACTGAAACACTTGATTGACCCGTGATGTTCAGCGAGATCCTTGCACGGGAAAGGAAAAAATGTTGGTAGTCCTAGAGATGAAAATAGTCATGAACTTTTTTTTTATTAGGGGCTGTGAACTGAAATCTTCAAAAAGTTTTCCACATATCTGCCCACAGTGTTTAACAACAGGTATTTGGGATTTCTTTTCATTGTGAAGGAAGACATAGAAGCAAACATGAAAAATAGATCTTTAATTTTAAATATATGATTTTCACCTGTGTTTTAGCCGTGTAGATACTGCTTTGTCTCATCTGAGAGTTGCTAATAACAGGGAAATGATTACTGAGAACTTCTGAAATGACATCAAGTAAAAAATTAAAGGATGTGAGGAGACTTTCTTTAAGAAATAAAAGCTCTTAGAGCTGAGATCATGATAAATTATTTCTCAGCATTCCTTAGAAAGAATAATGGAGCTGAAGTTTGTACTGTGTGGATTGTGTTACTTGATAAATCTCTGGCTCACAGTACCTACATGAAAACAGGATTCCCCAAAGACTTGTCAGGACTCTGTGTTAAAGAAGTTCACACAGGGAAAGAGGCTTTTGTATTTCTAACTCACTGTTACATCTTACATTTTTTGCTTAAACTTGGTAGACTTTTTGTGGCATCAAAAAAAAAGGTCTTTCAGCTTTCAATTTTGAATCAGTTGATGCTGAATCAACTGAGTGGTAGAAATGAGTCATGATTGACCAGTTTTCTGTGTTAGAAAACCAAGGAAAAAGAAAAGGTTTCTTTTTACTAAATTACACAAAAGTATTTTTTTAATATCTAAAGTTTAACCTTACTTTGAGGATTTTACCTATTAATTATTTTCCAAACAGCATCAGCAACAAATATAGAAGATAAATACACCAAATAAGAAATTCTACAGCAGTAAATGTTTTGGTAATTTTATCATGGGTAATCATGTTTGATCTTACCCTGCAAATTTGCTCTCTCAGTTCTTTAGACAGAAAGCTTCTCTGTTGAAATATACCAAACCAACATCCAAAAATGCAACTTAAAAGCACAGTTTTCTAAAATTCTGGATCTTGAAAGCCTAAACTCTGTAAGTTTCCTCATATTTCTCTTTATAATAATCCCTTGGATGAGAATTAGGTTTTGCTTTGTTTTTTGTGTAAAAAGAGTGGCACCAAACACTGAATTAATGAAAGTTTCAGATGAACATTTGGAAGGTAGGTATGTAGGACTTAATTTCTTTTAAAAATTATATTTGGGACTCCATTTGTTTATGCTGGATAATTATTCTGGCTGGATAAATTATTGCTTCCTAGGGATCCATCCAAGCCCTGTGGGTTGCCATTGGCCTCTGGGCACTAGTGAATTCCAGTGTTAATTTTATTGAGCCTTGGGATTTCCTCCTCCTGGTCACTTTTCCCTGGAAATAAAGTGTGGAACCTGTAGGGCCTCAGCTGCACAAGATCTCTCCTGCAGCACATGGAGCAGGGCATGGCATGGACAATATCTATAATTTAATTGTACAACCTGAGTGTTATTCTCTAACCCCCTCGCTCTGCTGTGTCAGAAAGCAGGACTTGATGGTCTGGCCGAGTTTCCACCTTCCAGGGGTGATACTGGGTCAGTTCTTAAAAAAAACAGATAAAAAAAAGGAAGCTGTGCAGCTGCAGAATAGTTCTGTGCTACAGGCAAGTTCAGTGTGGTGGAGAGAAAGAGGAGTTTTATAGCTCAGGAGAAAATCCTATATCCATCCCAGCCTCAGAATAGGACTCCAGTTTAGGACCACGTGGTACCAAAAGTTGTGCAGCCTTTGGTTCGCTGTTTAATCTGGTTGCTGATCCATCAAATGAAGGTATCGATTCTGATCTCTCACCACCTCCAGCGAGATTTTTAAGGGTGTGTATGAAGCACCTATAGATCAGTGAGCTCTGCAGAGATGCTTTAGAGTGCAAAGTGCTTTTAAATGGTGCAGCTGTCCGCTGCGCTGGGCTGTGTTTAAGGGTTGATTCACCTAACGCTGCTCCCTGTTTGGTGCAGAGGTGCTCGGGGGCTGGCCAGGCTGCCTCGCAACAGAGCTGGAAAACAGAGCTGGAAAACAGAGCTGGAAAAGTCAATGCAACTCTTGCTCAGGTTAAAGGGAAGATTGCATTGTTATACCTTTAGTTGTGATTCCGAGGACCACTCCAGTTCAATGCAGGCTGTATTAATGTGCATCACTTATCCATACACCGAGCCAGTCAATGACTGCATTGATCCAGCGCTGTGTTTTCTTTCAGAGGATGCTACAATGAGGCAATAGAAATCATTAGGGCTTGTGATATTGAAATCCTCTTGGTGCTGGCAGACCTGGAGCTCACATTTCACATACTGTTGCAGCAGCACGAGAGCAGTCATGCCTGGAATTTCGAGTGAAAGTTTCTGTTTATATTTTTTTGTTGAGTGAATCTGCTCCGTTTCGTTCCTTCCCTTTGCACTCAGGTTATTTTACTGAGATATGTTGTGTACCTGCTCAAGGGCAAGGTGTGCCTGCCCAGGGCAAGGAGTGGGACTAGAAGGTCTTGAAGGTCTCTTCCAAGCTAAACCATTCTGTGATTTGATGATTTTATGTACAGGATGTAATCTTTTCTTTGTGTGTTGGATGTGATCCTGGGAATGGGATGGCTTGGAAGGGGCCTTAGATATCACCTTGTTCCAACCCCTTCCATGGGCAGGGACATCTTCCACTAGACCAGGTTGCTCAGAACTCTGGAGTTTCCTGATAAGCCCCTCTGAAGGTCTCAAACAGCTCTTCCAAAACCCCAAAATTATTCAATATCCTTTTTTTGATGACTCTCACCCTTGTAGTTGTCATCACAAACATTTTAGGGCGAGCCATGGTTTTTGAACCTTCACTTTTTCCAAGCTTGTGCAAATGGTTGGATGTTTAACAGACTTCCAAAGTTGATATCTTGTTCATTAATAACAGTAATTTGGTCATTGCAAAAATGTTTGTGAGATCTTCCTCAGAGGGCAATGCAGAGGCACAAAGAGGAAAACAGTTCTGGTTGCAACCTAAGCAAAAAGAGCCTGTTACAAGTGGAAAACAGAAGGAAATGATGTGACCCTGGTTAACATCACACAGGGGAGTTCCAGCAATCTGCAGCCTCATTATTGTCAAGTTCTTTAGGATATTCCTATAGGGAGAAGGCGAAAAATGACCTACAGTCGGAGGCATGAATAAGACAACATTCAAAAAGCTGCAAGTTTAATTTGGAGAATGTGGCCGGGGAAGAAATGGCAGCAGGGAAAACAGAGAAGAAATTTGGAGAACACCCCCCCCAGTCACCCAAGTAACCCCTCCACTAAATACCCCCAGTAACCTGTGCTCATAAATCCGTGTGCAGGAAGGGCGGTTGTCAACAGGTCGTTCCAATTTTCAAATAAGGTTTGTCCTCACAGGTTTTCCTCACACCTCTCCTGATGGCTGCAGGATTAAGACCATAAAAAAAGCAGGTCGTGGAAACAAATTGGAAAATGCCAACCCTCCCTCCAGCTTCATGTTTCCTTTTGAAATACTGTTTTTAAAAAAAATCTCCCAAGGAGATCATTGGTGACTTGAGGGGTGGAAGAATTGGAGTATGGATGCTTTAGGAAATGTGTCAGGCTTTTGGGAGGTTATGGAGCTGATTCAGCCAATCTGGATGTATTAGGGGAAATCTCCCTGGTCTGCCCCACCTGAGCATGGCAAATATTCCTTTCATTTCCTGCAGCAGACCTGAAGATGTGTTATGAGGTGGCTTTTTCTAGATAATCCTGAGATAAACAGAAACTTTATAAGAAAAGCTGTTCTTCATGGCAACCCCACTGCAATCCCGAGGACTTTTGGATAAAGTTTTGATAACACTGGTAAGGAGCAAAATGTTACTGAGGGCGGCGGTGTTCAGGTGAAGCCCTAACCCCAAATCTTGACCGTTTGTTACTATTAAAGACCTCTTGGCACTTTTCACAAGAGCAGAGGTGTGAGCCCTGGTGTCCTGGCCAAATTCCAGCTTGGGTAATTAAATTCTGCTCTCCTAAAATCCCCCCTGTAGTTTCAGCCGAGTCCAGGATTCCTCATTTCCTCCGCGAAAGCGCGGCACAGAATTGCTTTGTGCTGGTAAACAGCTGCCACAGCTCACCCCAGAGGAATTGCTGCAGTTCAGTCCTGAAGCTCTCTCTGTCTCTCCCTCACGCACACGTAGGGCATGGCATTGCCCCAGAGCACCCACGAGCATCCCTCCTCCCTGGCAACATGGGATGCAGGAATTGTGCAAGGCACAACCAACCCGCAAAGCAGCCCTGGACCCCATTCCCTTCTCTCAGTCCAATATTATTAAACCCCGCTCAACTTTAGGACTCCAGCCTAAAAGCACCTTGCTGTTTCTGAAGAGCTGGGGAGATAAAGCGTTGCTGGTGCTGCTCCCCTTGATTTCTGGATATTGGTCATACCTGGTAAATGGTTTCATTTTCTTTGCCGAGGAAGAAATCTCGAGTCCACTTCTACTGGGGCTTGTTAAGCTGTTGCCTTGGGGGCCAGTTGATCAGTTGTTAAGTAGTAAGCAGCTTTGGCAGGCAACAGGCGTAGGATCCCCTGCAGCTACTCCAGCCTGCCCATCCTATCATTCTTTAGAGAGGGAGCAGGGTATTGTCTTAGAAGTGCAGTAATGATAAAATACGGACAGAACCTCTTCAGTCCGCTTTGCATGCGCAGGTATTTTAGTGAATTCCCTGACATCTGTAGGGACAAATATATAGATAAATGTTTACTTGTCAACAGTGGTTGTGCAAGTCCAGCTGAGGTTTTTTTACAGATTTCTTTTTGATGATAAATCAGGGGCTCTGAGTGAAAAGCCTGAGAATTGAGGCAGCTGTACTGAGAGCTCCTCAGCTGTTTGTCCTGGCTGCTACCAGCTTCAATTCCTCATGAAAAATTATGGGAAAATACGGCAGAAATCCTGGCCAGGCCACAGAGAGCCAGGCTTGGTGTAGGATAAACCTGCCACGCTTCTCTCTGACAGCAAGGAAGTTCTTCAGTTGTAATTTTTTTTGAATATTGCTATCAAATACTTTNCGCAGGTATTTTAATGAATTCCCTGACATCTGTAGGGACAAATATATAGATAAATGTTTACTTGTCAACAGTGGTTGTGCAAGTCCAGCTGAGGTTTTTTTACAGATTTTTTTTTGATGATAAATCAGGGGCTCTGAGTGAAAAGCCTGAGAATTGAGGCAGCTGTACTGAGAGCTCCTCAGCTGTTTGTCCTGGCTGCTACCAGCTTCAATTCCTCATGAAAAATTATGGGAAAATACGGCAGAAATCCTGGCCAGGCCACAGAGAGCCAGGCTTGGTGTAGGATAAACCTGCCACACTTGTATCTGACAGCAAGGAAGTTCTTCAGTTGTAATTTTTTTTGAATATTGCTATGAAACACTACATTCTTATTTACTGCCTTAATTGTTGTGATGTATTTGCCTGAAAGGTGCGATATTTTCTAAGCATTGGGACCAAAAAATCCAGCTTTGTCATTTCTCTGTCTCAGAAACATTTCAGTGCTAGCAGAAATATCTATTTTCCAATCTTTGTGCACACCGAGAAATTCCGTCCGTCTGATTTTTCCTTAGCTAAGTACACTGGGAGTGATTCAAAGCAAGCTCGACAGATTCCTGCTTTTCACATGCCAGTAGGGTTTTTTAAAATGTATTTTATGCTGGGCTTATTTTGTTTGGTTTTTTGGTTGACTGAATTACCTATATTCCTTGAAATGGTGTTTAGTAATTCTCAGCGACTGCAGAGATGCCTACTGGGAAGTGGTCAACGGATCACAACAAACCCCACTGACTCCGGGCTCTCCCACTGCTTTAACTCAATTGCACTTTCTTATCCAAAGCCACATCTCTTAGGAAAATCCCAGAAATGCTGTTTGCCGTGAAGCATGGTTTTAATATTATCACAGCTATTTGAAAAGACAAAAGATTAGAAAGACCATTTGGTGCTGAAGGAAGAAATAGTTTCAAGGGATGGATTTACCACAAACAAGTCTCGCATTTGCTGCTGATGTTTGCTCCAGAGTCTGTCTTCAGCTAAATCATTTCCCCCTTGATGGTGGATGTAACTTCTATAGATATGAAAGGGGGTGGCCACTCTTCATCCCAGTCCTGATCTCCTACAGGCCGTAAATAATTACAGGGAAAATTGCAGCTTGTTTATTTATTTATCAATTTATTTATTTATTTACTTATTTATTTATCTATCTATCTATTTATTTATTTTTGGCATTTATTGGTAATGTATTGTTGGGATTCTCAGCTCGTTAAAAAGTCAGATGGGGAAGTGTGGACCTGATAATTAAAATACAGATGGATTTTAAAGCAAGCTGGATGCTAAAGTCCAAGTCCATGGAGCTATTCCATAAGAAAACCTGAGGAAGGACTATGATCCAGTTATGGTTTTGCAGCAAGAGATGGGATAGAAGTTGGCCATTTATTCTGAACAGCTGATATTTGACACCTCTGTCATGACATAAAATAAAAAATATGTTGTAATCCATATTTGCCAGAAGGGGATTGGGCAAAACTTTCAGAAGTGGCTGGTAACCACCCGAGAGCAGGTTCTGCATGGCCAGAGGTCCAGAGGAATGATGGGTTAGGGCCAGTTCATCCCACAGAGGAATGGACAGGGCTTTATTGACAGGCATCACCTCCAGCACGATGGCAAACGCCCCAGGCTCCTGAGTCTCTGCACATTTGTGTGTGTTTGCTGCTGGTTTCTCCAAAAATGACCTCTCCTGCCCTTCCTCTTCAGCCAGCTTCTCTACAAAAGCCTTTATCAGGTGGGTAGGGAAGGAGGGAGGGGCAGGGAGAAGATGGAAATGCCTGAGTAAGTGGAGTCTCCAATTAAAATAGTTGTTGGCTTTATAGGCAGAGATCTTAATTTCTAAATAGGATTGTTTGCAGTGCTTTGCCTTCCTCTGCAGTGACTTTCTCCTGGAGCTGAGTGTTTGTTAGTGAAAACACCACAGCAGTTTGTTCCTTGCCCCACAGGAGACCTCCAGCAGATCTATCAATTCTCTGCAGCCAAAACATTCACATTCCCTATCTTAGGTCAGCACAGAATCTTACAGTGGTTTGGGCTGGAAAAGACCTTAAAGATCACCTCGTTCCAGCTGTGGGGTTGGAACTATGCGTCTTCTTTCTTTGTCTGCTTCTTCCTCTGAGAAAAAAACCTTCTCTTTTTCATACTTAACACAAAATCAAGCAAAGAAGATTCTCTGGTTCTGTGGCTTTATCCCCACTGATGGCAGGGATCACAGTCCAGAAAGCAGCATCCTCTGCACGTTGGATCTTCAATACATCAAACGCCAACGTTGGCATTGTTTTGAGAGGGTTAACTAAGATTAATGAGAAAAGAAACATGAAGCCATGGAGGATCAACATTACAAATCAATGACTGAATAAATTTAATGTGTATTCCAGCTGTACTTTACCTGGCATGATCCTGATTCTTACGAGTGTATCTTTTATGCTTCTAAATAACCCAGTAGGAGAGGAACACTGTTTCCACTTTAATAATGCTTTATTTAAGCTTTATACAGTGGTCAATGTATTGATTTAGGAGGAATTTGTAGAATAAAAAAAGAATGCTTAATAAGGTACAAATAAACTCCTCCAGCTTTCTGCATTCCTCATCCTTAACATCTGCAAGCTGTAACTCCAGTACTTTAATTCTGGAAATCAAAGTCATCAGAAAATAAACCCGAACTTGCTGGGAGTTAGAACTTCAGTCTGGATGGAGTAACTTCCCTGAAAGGTGGACTCTTTAGATTCTATCACTTTATCCACGACTTCAGAGAGCACCCCTTGCAGCAGCAGATGAAAAGAGAATGAGCATTTTATTAATTTGTACCTAATTAATGCTCAGAGCCGGGAAACGGCACCTGCGCCTTCGCGAATTTGCTGTTAAACTTCACGGCGGGCTGGGCTCGCTTTGTTTCCTTAATCAAACCCTTGTTGCCCTTAACCTGCCCCCCAAAATTGCCACTCGCGCCGCGGATCCGCCGGAGCCGCGCCCGCGCCGCTAATTACACGCGCGGAGGGAGGCAGCGACAAAGGGAGACCTTTTCCGTGGAAACGCTCGCCCCGGCCAGCCTCCTAATCAGATTCCAAGGAATTGAACTTGCAGAAAGTTTGTGCTAGCCTTGTGGATTTTCATTTCAGATGTTGTCAACTCAAGGGCATTTGGACCAATCAATATCTGTCTGTCTTCTCGCACAGAGAAAGTTGGCTATTAGAAAAGAGAGGCTTAGAGCAGGCTCAGCCAATACCATTAGCCCTTGCCTAAGGGCAGTTGTGGCCGTGTGCCGGGGTAGGCACCTGCCCCCTCCCCTCCCCCACCATTAAGAAGGCCACTGGGGATGTCATTTGGACATAGCGGGCAAAGAGCACTTCTTTATTCTTTCTCTTTTTTACACCCAGACTTCACCAAAAATCAATAAATCTGTTCTTTGCTTATTTTCAGAACTTTACTTCAATATAAGCAAGGACTTTCCTTCCAGCTACAAACTCCAGTAGCACCAAGTCAGGGATTTTTTTTTTTGTGTGTGTGTGTGTGTGTATTTTTTATTTTCCTTTCTCTGTTCCAATCTGAGAAATAATTGGAAATAATATCCACTGTTTCTTCTTTTCCCTGCTAAAGATTTTTTAGAAGAAAGACCTTGATCTGCTGACTCTTTTCATGATTCAGCACTTGATTTTTCCTTTCCTTGCTCTCCTTTTATTTCTAATGATTTTATATGATCAGGGAGGGAAATGATACATTTCTTTGTTTTCTGATCAACGAAGATTTCACCTTATCAAATTAGATTTTGCTGTTTTCTGTGTCAAGGCACTATTAGTGACACTGCTCTTGATAATTCTTTGAATATAAAAAACCACCCTTCAATTTTAGGCAGCATTTCCATACGTGGGAACCAGGAATATATTCTGGGGAGGCATCAAGCCCATGCTTGAATGCTGTGAGACTTTTTTTAAATACATATTTTTGACTCTACTCTTTCCCTGTAATAAGTTTTAAAAAAGGTAAATTAAAGATGATTGAACTCAGTAGCTCAGTGACCAAACCAAGTGGCAGTGGGCTTAAGCATGGAGCCTTCAGAGCTTTGAGGATATTAAAAAACCTGCAAGAAATGCAGGTAAATTGTCGCTGGAGGGATGTTCATTGAGAAGCTGATGGCAGAGGACAAAAGGAGAAGGGAAAAGCAGAAATGAGGTTGATGTGGATGGAGAGAAAAGCACTCTAGAGATGATCCACCAAAAAAAAAACCCAAACCAAACAACCCCCACCCCCAAAACCAACCAAACAAAAAACCTCATATGAAATAGTTTGGAAAAATTTAGGAATAAATCTTGAAGACAGAAAGTTTTTGGTCAAAACTAATGGAGGGAGCCAGTGGTAATAATTTAATTTAACAGATGTTACCAGAGGTCTTCACATGTAGCTTTAATAGAGGCACAAACATTGTCCTTTTGTTTGTGAGGAATGAGAATGGACAAAGTCCCTGAAAACAGGAGTGTCCCTGAAAACAGGAGTATCCCATCCTCTGCCAAACAGTCTGGTCACACAATGCAGTCTGGAATTTGGGAAGGCCAAATCCAATCCCTTCTACTATAGGATTATATTTATCTCAAAAAATTAAGGAGTATTTTTTAGATAAGAAGACTAAGATTTACCTCAAGTAATTTAGTGAAGTGGGTTGAGACCCACTGCAGACCTGGCCTGAAACCATCACCTTGCTGAGTTCCTATAAATATAGAATTGGGAACTTAGGGAATACCACTGGATGAAGATTCCTTTTATTTGGGTTTGAACCACAGAAATGCAAAGAATTAAAATGAAAGAAGATCAAACCACACAAAGCCATGAGTGGAAAAAGGTTGTTTGGGTCGGGTTCCACTGAGAAATTTGGCATT
Source organism: Aleadryas rufinucha (assembly GCA_013397815.1). Lineage (NCBI taxonomy): Eukaryota > Metazoa > Chordata > Aves > Passeriformes > Aleadryas > Aleadryas rufinucha. The sequence continues at coordinate 26,407 of VZTH01017363.1, read as the reverse complement.
TTTTGGTTATTTCACTCGAATAGCAACCAAAGAATGTTGTTATTAAATACTCTTGAAATGACTTGTGAGAGCTTTTTAAGTTTCAGAGATTTCCATTATCCAAAGATGTCACAGATAGTTTTTTGTGAGCAGGCTGGAAGTTCAGCCAAGATCCTCTGGAGGTAAGTGATAAAACATTTTGGCTGCTAAGCCCTGGCCAGTTGTGCTGGTTTGAGTTTGAATGGTTTAATTGGCACTTTACCTGTTTTAAACCACCAGCAAGACCCAACAGGACAGTCAGGACCAGGGAACCTTCTCCTTCCTCCAAGGGTGATCTGGAACGTGGATGAATTTCCTGAGGAAAGGGAAGACCCTTGCAGCTGGATTCCCCCAGAAGATGCCAGGATTCAAGGAGCAGAGCCAATGTTATCCAAGAGAAGGTCAATGAGTGAGTAGGAAAGGGGCATTTTCCTGAAGATTTCTGTGTGGTTCATAGCTATAAACAGACTTTATGATAATACAGACTAATTTTTAGAGTGCCTTTACATTAGCACAATTTTGGGGTTTGGAACTTTTTTCCTCTCTTTTTTTCCTTCTCTTTTTTCCTGTAAAATTCACAAGGTTCAAGTTTTGGGTTCCTCTCCCAGCCTGGCAGGACTCCTGCATTTCCAAGTGCTCATGTTCATCCATTTTCAAGTGCTCCTACTTGATGCTTCATTGAAAATAATGTTACTGTGCTAAACAACATCATCTTGGGATCACTTATGGGATTTAGAGGTGTTTAAGGGGTGAAGGCCAGGATACTTCAGTGAAAACCTCCAGTGCAAAGAAAATAAGGTGCATTTCTTATGAACCCCTGAAACAGCTGCACTTCATTCCAGAAATGCATATGGAAAAAAATACACAGGCAAAATTTTGTTTACTTCTGATGTTATAATGACTTGGTAGGATTTTTGAGACTCATAGGTCTGGGGGTAGATTTTGTGGCTACTTAANGTGGATGAATTTCCTGAGGAAAGGGAAGACCCTTGCAGCTGGATTCCCCCAGAAGATGCCAGGATTCAAGGAGCAGAGCCAATGTTATCCAAGAGAAGGTCAATGAGTGAGTAGGAAAGGGGCATTTTCCTGAAGATTTCTGTGTGGTTCATAGCTATAAACAGACTTTATGATAATACAGACTAATTTTTAGAGTGCCTTTACATTAGCACAATTTTGGGGTTTGGAACTTTTTTCCTCTCTTTTTTTCCTTCTCTTTTTTCCTGTAAAATTCACAAGGTTCAAGTTTTGGGTTCCTCTCCCAGTCTGGCAGGACTCCTGCATTTCCAAGTGCTCATGTTCATCCATTTTCAAGTGCTCCTACTTGATGCTTCATTGAAAATAATGTTACTGTGCTAAACAACATCATCTTGGGATCACTTATGGGATTTAGAGGTGTTTAAGGGGTGAAGGCCAGGATACTTCAGTGAAAACCTCCAGTGCAAAGAAAATAAGGTGCATTTCTTATGAACCCCTGAAACAGCTGCACTTCATTCCAGAAATGCATATGGAAAAAAATACACAGGCAAAATTTTGTTTACTTCTGATGTTATAATGACTTGGTAGGATTTTTTGAGACTGATGGGTCTGGGGGTAGATTTTGTGGCTACTTAATCTCAAGAGCTGCAAATATTTCTTCATTTAATTGAGGACATCTTTTATGCCACCGAGTGGTTATTCATCGTATGGATTATTTTTGGAGCTAGAGCAAGATCTTTTCTTTTTGATATTTAAATGGAAAGGAAAAAATAAATAACGTGTCCTTTTCAAAGCAAACAGTTCAAAATGACTGGTCAATACCAACTATTAAAAAATCCCAGATAGGTTCCTTAGCTGGATTCCTACATTGTTAAACTCTGAGGGACTTTGGTTGGGGAATTTTGGACTAATTAGGTTTTGGAGTGAAGATCCATGAGCTGGGTAAATATGACAAAGTCCAAAGTATGGACCCACTGTCCTGTGCCAGTCCTGTGATGTGCATTTCCACCACATTCTTTCAAATCCCACACATTCTTCTGTCCAAAGCTGCAGCATGTGGAACAACAGGCATGAAATAAATTAAATGCATTATAAAAATATAAAGTCTCCTTAAGAAAAAAGTCATTACAGAACAGCTCTTGTTCTGTTAGTCACATTATCCTTTCTTAGAATCATTTCACCAGATTCTTTCAATTCGACGCATAGAGATCTTTTAAAAATATATTAGATATAAATATAGATATGATATAGATCTAGATCTAGATCTAGATCTAGATATAGATATACCCTTCTGTACTATGGAAATTGCTGCTACTGAGTTAGGAATTTATTTGTTGCTTCTGTCATTAGAAGAGCAAAGGCAGACGCCTTTGCTCTTCTAATCTAAAAGTTAATCTGTGACCTTCTTAAGCTCAAATATGTCCAAAAGTAAAATAACAAAGAGTACAGAAGAGTTTTAGAGTATTAGAAAAGTTCATGGATGAAAATGGTTGTCTTCTGCTCATACTTCACATCCGGTGGCAACTGAGCATTTATGACTGGAGGGAATCTAAATAATTGTGTAAATTAGCAAGTCAGCTCAAGCTACTTATGAGCTCAAGTTGTAGAAAATAAATGCCATGAATTTGCCACAGTCTGCTCACAGGCTCATGTTGTGAAGAAGCAGCTTGGCCTCGCCTGAACCAATTGGAATTCCAGCTACAGCGGGAAATGCACAAGCACTTTTCAGGACACACTTTAGAAACAACGTGGGTTATTTTTTTCCTCAGGATATTCAGAAATTTCAGCATTCACAAGGCACGAGAGCGGGGACAGATGAAGCGTCGGGGATGCAAACTCTCCCTCGCTCCGTTTTGCCAGACTGGTTCCCTTTTTAACCGTGCAGCAGCCGGGGGATGAACACATTTTTCCTGTGGGTTCCCCAGTGTCAGCAGTGGAGCACATTAGTGTCACTTGTGGCTGCAGCATCCCTGGTGCGGGCGCCTGTCTAATGGACAGTGGTGGGAGCTGCAGACATCAAACCCCTGAGCTGGAGCCCATCAGGCAGCGAGCGTCGGATGTGTCAACTCCGGCTTCTTTGCGGAAAATGTTTCTCCTCATCTCCAGCCCCGTTGCTCCCACTGAGTGTGCACGCCAGCTTTAGTGCCTGCTCCACTTATTTCAGGTGTTTTCGTGTCAACAGCCCGATAACAGTCTAAAACCTTCTCTGTTTTTGCTGACAGTGGTAGGAAATATTCTTCTTTCACCAAATCCTGACTCGCTTTCCTTCTTGTTCAGGTTGGAAAATCTCCGACTGGAACAAAGAGTGCAATATTCGGCATGCTCCGTGTTAACACTGCAAAAAAATTAGAGCTGTGAAGATTTTTTTAATAATCTGACCCATCACCGGTCTCTAAGGAACAAGAGGAATCCATGTCTTAGAATTTTTAAAGACCTAATAAATAATTTGCCATAACCACAGGGTGCCATGGCATGATGGAGCTAAGGTAATATTTAATTTGCTTATTTACAACATTAAGTAAAATAGTCTGTTTCTGATTTTTTTTTTAAATATATGTTGCTGTTTATTGTGACAAATATTTGAAATGTCAGTGCTCAGTTCTCAGCAGAGCTTCTTGGTGTATTTCAGAGCCTCACACAGTTAAAATTATTCCATTAGGCTATTAAAGCACGGAATGTGCAACATGCCATCCACCTCAAGGCATCTCTCTGCTCATTTTTATCTTTTTGAATACCTGTAGCTCCCTTTCTGCACAAACATTTTACTGCGAGCGTTCTCTCGGATCTGCCAGTTAACTTCCCCTTGAAGCCCGGTGGCCTCCTCTGCTCTGGTGGTCACTCATCTCGGCCCTCTCAGATCTCGGAAGGGGGTGGCAGCAACACACTGAATGGAATATCAAGCAAATTCCCATCAAATGGCAGCGTGACCCCCCCAGGTAACAAACAGGCGTCAGGTGTGAAACCATTCTGCCCCGTAGCTCGTCCTCCTCTGCGCGAGTCCCTGGCGCGGATGGCGCCAAGGTGCGTATTCCAACCGAATTCCGAGCAGCTCGGTGCCATCCCTTCCCAGATCCCCGTGTTGGCGTTCTTAATTAGCAACGCGGTGCTAGGTAGGTGATGGGAAAGGAGAGGGGAAGAAACAGCCGGCAGAGAGGAGCTGTTTTATTGATGCTGGTAGTCTGGGCTAAAGCACAGCTCCTGCTGCATTTCTTCCAGCAGCGCGAGCTGAATCTTTTCCCTCATTTGATACAGTGACCTCTCAAGTGCATCATTGCCCTGAGGGCTGAGGGCAGTCCAGCAACTGTTAAACCCCTTGGGTTGATAATCTTCTCCCACATTTGCCCTTAACACCAGACATACCACCATTAGCTACAGCTCCACTGGTGCTCATTAGAGCCGATCAATATAGACTAACATAAAGAATGCTGCTGCGCCTTCTGTTATTTTTCAGTTACTGCAAATTTACAGACTTTTCACCTACAATACGAGGCTTTGCTGCTGTACTATGTAAAAAAGAGGATTTGAGACAAAAAAAAAAACCCCAAACAACCCCAGCAGTTTTTATTAGATGCCTAAATGTTATTTATCTTGCTGCTCAAAATATCTCGTTATTGGAGAGCGGACAGGAGAGGTTCTGGACAAAATTCTCTTTGGATTAAGTTGCCATAAAATCACAACTTTTATAAATCACAGCGGCTGGATTGGCAAACAAAACCAGGCACATGTTAATATGAGAGAGTGTTTGAGCTTGCAAAGCCTGTGCAAGTGTTTTCATGAACTTGGGCTGATATTTTTAAGCCCACTGTGTCCATGCTCTGTGCAGGTGGACAGGGATTGTGTGGCCAGTTGAAGGTCTATATGTTGAAGGCATATATGTAGAGTGGCTCCAGCACTGCAGAGTACCACCAGCAGGTGTTGCCAAAGATCATAGCAAGAACGGCAACAATTAACAAATGTATCATTCTTTTCCCACATTTTAACCCAAAGAGCCTTTCACTGATCGTGATAGGAAACAACAAACAAACTAAATATACAAAAAAGGGCACAAAAATCACCTAACATCTATTTTCACAGGGCATAATACACAAGTGCTCAATTCGTTGGGAATAATAAATATTTTTGGTTTTCGTTTGCATTTGGCAAAAGGAAGATCAAAAATCTTCATTGGATTTACCAAATGGCAACGCCATGCAAATATGAAAGTTGGGATCTCTCATGCTTTGTTTAGTTCTTCTGATCATTCAAATTTTATAGTTCTGCTTGGGATATAAAGCAAGGAAAATACAGCACCTGACCAATTCAGGAAAATATTAATAAGATAGAAAAAAACCCATTTTATTCAGTGTAAAGGCAGGTATCCTGTATGGATAAACTCAGCCACCCCATCAAATAGGATGGTTAAATGGGTATAGGGAACATTAAAAATACTGGCAACACTCTGAATTCCAGTGAATCAGGAGTAATAAAGCCTCATCCACACCAAGTCTTTCCATATTCCTAGGACTTAAGGCCTCCTGTGTCTTACTCAAAATGGTGGCTTAAAGAGTTCAACCTCAATTGCTGAAAGCAAAGGAATTCTGAGCTCTCTATTTGAGCTGAAAAAGCAGTAAATGCTAAATTTTACCTGTTTTCTTCAGGCACATCCTTCAACAGCTTAACTTTTGTCATAGTTCTCCAGCATCTGAGGGATTAAATACTTCTGTTGAATGACTTATTTAGTCAGGGCCTTTCTGAAGAGCTGGAAGGGTACGAGGATTTCGCTTGTGGAACGAGGGATTTCTCAAAGTCCATTAAAGCACCTTTACTGGGAGAACGAGACAACTTCTCCAGATGCCTCCTTTGCTTTAGTGGACCTATTTGCATCTTAGGTATTACTTAGTGTGAGTAATGTGGTAGGACTGAGCCCTTGATGAGAGGCTGATTAATGAAATCCGTTCTGCTGGCTGAACATAATGGAAAATGTGATTCTGTTGGCTTCTAAGGGCTGAAATTCATCTCCATGCAAACGACACCCATTTTATGGATGTCATAAGCCTCCTACTATCCTTCTGCTTAGATGGGGATTTCATCTGGTGAATGGAAGGGTGGTTGCTACATCCATTAATGTCGCTGAAATGTACCCAGTAAACCCATTGCTTATGACTTTGCCTCAAGTTTGAGTCTTCCCTTCAGGAAGAACTTGGATAAACTTGAGGAAAAATAATCAGTGAGTGAAACCTAAAAAAAAAAACAAACCCAAGCTTTTTGTAACAGCACAATATTTAGAAAAAAAACCCCAAATAACTTAATTTCTAAACTTTTAGTGAAAGAAAAGTGGCAAAATCTCTTGGTGTACAACTTGATCAGTTAAATCATGACAGGTAAGTTCTAATTTGCATCTTTCTCACTGAGCTTCTGTTGTCAGTGCTCCTTATTCATACTCTGCTAAATTAACGGGCTGTACGATCCCAGTTCTCCTGTTTATTTCCCTGTAAATCTTGCCCTTAAACTTCTGGTCAATTGGCTTTGAGTTTCTTACTTCTCCCATGATGAGGACAGCAAAGAGTCGTATTTTCCGAAGTTCTTTGGCGAATTCTCTCCAACTTTTCCAGCGTTCACTTTTCCGGGCGTAGGATCCAGGGGGGAGCAGATATCTCAGCACTGGGTTCACAAATCTGACTGACAGCAGCAATAACTCCTCACCACGCCTCTGGATAATCCATAATTTTCAATAACACCACAACACGGAACCAAGAGCCACTGTCCAATTGAGAGTAATATATTGTATGTTTGGATCAACAGGGAAAGGTTTTTGGGAATTTTCTCTCGTCAGAGCTGGATATATATTCCAAACCTTAATTATTGACCAAATTGGCACTTCAAGCAACAATGTCTTAGGCTGTAAATTAGCTGGTTTTAATGGTCTGCAGCAAGGCTTTCAATATCCTCTTTAGTGCCAAGTTTGAATGATGGAACTCGCTATATGTGCTGACACTTTTTATTCTTAAACACCTAACGTGCAATCCGCTCCCGGGAGTTTTAAAGGGTAAGATAAAATGTCAAAATTGTTCAAAAGTATCATGTATATTTTTTACTCAGAAAGTTACATACTCAAAACTCTAATCAGTCCACCTGGATTTATGAAATCCCTTGTTATTGTAGCGGTGTGAAAACTGGACTAGAGATAAAGAAAATGGTATTTTTATAGAACGGTCCTTGGAGATGGGGCTGCTCCTCTGTTGTCAATGTAGGCCAAAGTGCCAGTGGGAAGTGCAGTACATGACCTTAGTCAATTAGCAGGGTCTCCTTAATCTCTTGGGATTACTTTGATCTGCAATATCAAGTCTAACACCTTAATGAAATTTTACAGATAGTCACAGAAGACATCCATGTAGTGAAAAAACAATTTCATTTTATACCTAAACTCCTAACACATGCTTAATAAATCCCCAGAAGGGAAATAATAACTATAACCATATTCAACATAAATTTCTCTTTTTTTTTTTTTTTTTTCACACTGTGTTTATGGCTGAGAAAAACAAGATTATAATAGACAGGACTTTGCTTGTGGAAACAAGGAACAGATCAAGCTGCGGATTCACATTTTTCTTGTGGAAAACACGTTCTTTATTGCTGTTACATTTTAAATCTCCTGAAATAAGGGTGGTGTGCCAAATCTTAATTGTATTTTTTTGTGTGTGAATGTATTTCTGACTTATTCACAGATATATGAGACTTCAGATATATTCAGATATATGAAATTTCCATAGCATAGCACAGCACTGTCCTGATTTGTGTATTCAACCTTACTTATTTTAAAATTTATGCTCATTCAAATCTTGTCACAGGTCTGAACAGTTTTGATGGAGTTAATTGGACAACCTGGCCCAATTTTGATATAATTATTGAGTAACCACGTGGCAGACAATTTTTGATCATATGTTGGTTTTGTTTGTTTTTGTCTTCTCTGCTTACTCAGACCATTTCACCTGCAGGTCTTTCAGGACCCAGCTTGCAGATACACAGAAATGCTGTAGTGGGAATTTTATTTTCTGGGAAAAAGCTCCAGGATTCCCTGCCCAGAGGTGAAAATGTTGCATGAATTCGCACTGTCTTGAGAAGAAGGGAGGGAGCAAAGGATGGGGTTTATTTAGGCCACGGCTTTATAAACTGAATTTATCCTGGAATTATGCAGTGATAACTCACTGTGGTCACTTCTTTCCTCCCTGGTGGTTTGTGCCACCACCAACCCCACCCTTCTGGGTGACCCTTGGGGGTGGGTGGAGAATGCCAAGGTTTGACCTTCTCCTAGCTGCTGCTTCTTGCCTTTTCCAGCCATGAAGACCCAGCAGGTTCCTCTCTGCCGTCTTCAGTGCATCCTGCAGCATCTGGGGAGAAGGTCCTGCCTCCACCCCCATCTCCAGCTTCCTTGCAAAATCCCAACCAGTCTCCAGCTGGGAATTACATGATCATTTCGGATGCCTGGTGGTGAAAATGCAGAGAAGAAACCGCTCCAGCTGCTGTGGGACACCTCGGCTGTGATTTTGGGAGGTACCCCGAGGTGCTGTGGGAGCAGTGGGGTGGTGGTGGCAGCTCTTCCCTGCCCTTTTCCACACAGGAAAGATCTTGGGCAGAAGAGGGAGGCTTTCTACACTCCCTGGAGACATGCAGGAACCCATTGGATGCTTCCTAGGAGAAAAATAAAGTGGATGTGGTCATTCCTGCTGTAACTACGACTTGAAAATTGCAGCATTTCATTCTCTGCTGTTGGTGCTTCCAGGACAACCTCTCTGTTTATCCAAGGTGTTTCACCAAGATCACTTTTTTCCTTGGGATTTGATGTGCAGTCCTGAGGCAAAACACAGGCTGGATTCAAAGTGGGGTTTTGTTGGGGTGAGGGCTCCAGGATTCACCACAGCAGCTCAGGAATACACATAATCATGGAATAATGGAATCCCAGACTGGTTTGGATCAGGAGGGACCTTAAAACTCACCCATCATGGGCAGGGAACTTTCCACTAGACCAGGTCTCTCCAAGCCCCATCCAACCTGGCCTAGGACTCACCACGTTTCTGATGCTCCACATATCAATCCACAATTAGGTTTGATTAGAGGAACCAGAGATGTTCAAGAGAGCTCTCTTATAAATTGCTTTTTGCAATCAAATGAAGGTTTATTGCTGAGTGTCTTGTGGTTTGCACCAGCTCTGATTTGCAGTTTTATCCCTTGTTTTTGCCCCTCGTCCTCCTATGGCCAAATAGCCAAACTAAATCAGCTCTCCCCATAGGCCCCACGAGTGAGATTGCAGCGTGCAGCATTCAAGGGACAATCCCCACAACATTTCCTGGGTTTTAATGCATTCAGTGAGTGTAAAAACCTCTTAAAATGGAGCAAGGATATAAAACTTGGCTCTGTACCGATTGCCCCAATTAACACATGACAGATACTCGCAGCCGTTCCGCTGCGCTCTCCTCTGGAATCTGCTTCACACAACCATAAAACGCCTTCCACGAGGCAGAGCAGGCACCAGCTTTGTCTTCACACACATCTGTTGCATTTTTTAAAGGTAAAAATAAAGTTTGAATTTTTAAAACCTCAATTTTAATAATGCATGAGGAAGTGGAGCAGCTCTGCTTTATTTCCATCCAGGTCTCATCTCGCATCTCTTTCACCACTGCCAAATATTCCCAAAGTACTTTCTGTCCCCTCTGTCATTCCAGCTGCAGGGATGTGCTCCTGGAGACCAAGGTGAGCCGTGCCAAATCCTGGAATCAATCTCAGAATCCTGATTTGGGTTGGAAGGAGCCTCAAAAACCATCTCATTCCACCCCTGCCACAGGCAGGGACACCTTTCACTGTCCCAGGCTGCTCCAAGCCCTGTCCAACCTGGCCTTGGACACTTCCAGGGATGGGGCAGACCTTTTTTGGTCTTCATTTTCCACAAATATCCCTGTGAAGGAAACCTCTAAGAGGAATTCTCATCAAAATATGGATTTGAAACAGGATGTATGAAAAAGCAAATAGTGAATATCTCAGTAATGATTTTGTTATTTTTAGCTAATTTAACAATTACAGCTCGAAAATTTAAATTGTTTTAACCAGTCTATTTTTTTTTTAATCAAGTGATTCAGAAATCTATCTTATTAATATTATTTGCTTCATATTTCTAGGCTTCAAATGAGTATTTAACCATGTGTGAGGTTTCACCTCAACATAAAGACTGATGAGATCTTTCTTCAAGATTTTAAAATTTGAACAAGGAGTGAAGGGACAGGGTGGGAGAGGGAGGAAACAACACCATCCCTGTTTTGCCAGCAGAGAATTGAGAGTTTTAGAGATTAATTTAGGCCAAAAAAAAAAATTAACCCAGATTTTTGAACCCCTGCTCACCATTTTAACCCTAAGATTACACTTCAGAAGTGATTTTGCTGATACAGATAAATAAAAATATGGTTGTCCCCCTGCCCAGAGAACGGCTGGAGCTTTATTTCCTCTTCCAGGGTATGTGATGAGACCCAGATGGGAGAAGGCAAAACTCTCCTTAATGACAGCTGATGTTTTCCTGGATGGAGCCAAATCGGAGCAGACAGCAAAGATCCTTATCTTAGCATGGGAAGCCTGACAGCAGAATATTTCTCTTGATGTCAGGATTATTTTGTTACAGACCCCAAAACCACGTTCCAAAAATAACTCAGATTCATGTGTTAGCTGATGCTTGTGTGCTCCTCCATCCTCCTTGCACAGGTGAGTCCCAAATGCATTTTTAATTTAAAACTGTCTCATATAACAATGAGAAAGATTTCAAATCTAAATATGTGACATCGCTGCATATAGGATTAAAAAAAAAAATCTATATTCATTGTGGAGGGGAAAAAAAAAAGGAAAATATTACAAAAGACCAAAAGCTCTAGGGTTCAAGCTAATTTTTCATCTTTTCCATGGGGAAAAACACTGGTAAATGTTAAGAAACACCCTTCAAGAACCTTTAATTTGTTTTTCACTCTCTGAGATATAAATTTTCTCCTTCCCATTTAAGTAAAAAAAAAATTTCCTGTGGGTTTTTAGAGTCATTTGAGAAAAAATATATATATATTTGTATATTATTCCATGCTTTCTAGCATAGCTTTGATTATGCTGTCAGAGCAGACTAAGCAGAATTTGAGTTGTAGCCAGGTCCACTCATTTTTTTAATCTGCTGAGGAGGATTTTAGTGTAGATCACAGAAATCACTTGCAGGATCAGCTCCTCACTCCAAAAATCTTGGTTTCATTGGTCAGTGGCAAATGGATCACGATGGCCCAGCATGGATCAGGATGTTGCCATAAATACCCAATCTTTTGGAGTTATTGGCAAAAGGATTAGGTCATTTTATTTTTATTTTACCCTGTGATGTCGCACTTCTTCAATTGGTTTTGCTGTGGTTGAGTTCAAGAAGATACAAATGGATCCAGCCCTGTTTATCAGCAAAATTCAGGAAAGCCATTGGAATTGGAGCTTACCCTGTTTAAGTGTGGTCCTACATTAATAACAGTCTGAATATGCTTTTACAGGCACACAAATATATATTTATAATGTCTATAAAAACATATAAATATGCATGTGATTGCATGTGTGTGCATAAGCTCCCTGTAATGAGGGATTCTATTAAAAATACCAAGGATTTAAGTAAATTTATAATACTTTGCCTTTACTGAAGTGATCATTTTGCAGTCATTAATTAAATTTATTAATATAAATTAATCAATGTATGTCCAGAAAAGCAGAAATCTTGGCCTCCACATGAACGAGTTCCACTTGGATATCTGGAAGCTGACTTGGATTTGTTCTCCTGGACTTACCCGGGCAAGTACTTGCAGCTGTGTGAGAAAATCAGCTTTACATTTATTATTCTCATTTATCCATATCAGATACATGTATCAGATACATGTATCAGATACATGGCTGTATCTGGAAATTCCCCCCCTAAATTCTGGGATGTTGAGTGGGAATTACCCTGGGTGAGAGTGGGGCCAGCACAGAGTCCAGCGGTCGCTTCCAAGGGTAATGCAGGGCACAAAGAGGATTCGAGCAGGACAAAAGCCTTGTGTGGACATCCTGTCCCACGGCTGGTGAGGGCTGCAGCGAGCTGGCAAGGCAAGACATGAATTTGCAGTAGGATAATCTTCCAGCAGGACTGTTCATAGCCATGGCTGTGGGTATCTCACCCTGTCAAGAGCAGCTAAAAACACTCAAGAATACAAAGTTGTTGCAAGAGTTCACTCAGTGGTTCCAAACCATGCTGTAAACTCTGAGCATGACACGACAAAGCCAGGCCTGGATGTGTTTCCATTCATTTTCTTTGATGCATTTTTTAGATGGTCGGGGTTCGAGTTGGGAGAGTGATTTTTATAAATGCTCATTATAATTTTTATAGAGATTTTTTTTGGAGGGTTTTAAAAGTACAAGGAAAAAACCCTCAACCAAGAACTTTTGTCTTCATGCCTGAAATGATGCCATCAGTGAAGTCAGTGGCAAAACTGTGGATGTCAAGAGCTGTAGGATTTGACCTCTGGGCTTTGGAGCTGAGTTGGCAAGAAAGAATAAATAAATCCTGCAAAATGATATATGAACTTTACAATCTGTGCCTCACATCTTAGGCAGGCTATACAATAAAATATCCTAAAAATCTAGTCCTGGCTTTTTCTATCGAGCTAATTTGTAGTCAAGACAGCTTAGTTCATGTTCTTGAACATGCTGAATAAGCTGAGAGGTAAAAAATTATCAGCAGAGTGTATTTTAAGGACTTGGACCAAACTCTTTCAATGTCAAACTGCATTGAATCAAACCCCAAAATAGTCATCAATTAAAACCCAGGTTTCTTCAAAATTTGGCCTTATTTTGCTTTTTGCATGGGGTTTGAGTAATACCAAATTTGTACCTTTCAGAAGATCTTTCAGAATGCATCATTTGGTTTTATGACCAAAAACAACCTGTAATAAAACATTTTCTTCCTCTCTGTACCCCCAGAAGAATTAACAACTTTTGCTTGGTGAAAAGTGAAGGCAGCATACAGAAAAAATTGAGGCCAGATTGGCTTGGTTGAAAAAATTCAGCGAGCGACGAGGGGTGATAATGCCCCAAACCATTGCAGACCATCCCTGCAGCCTCCCCTACAAAGAGCCTTGTTAAAATTGATCCTTTCCATCCGAGGCAGTTTGTGGAAACCCTTTTCCCAAGCAGCTGTTTCATCTGTTTGTTTATCCCGAGCCTCCCCGGGTGTGAGTGTTCTGTGGAAGGCTGGCTCCCAGCGCTCTTCCCACATTTAATTCCCCGCTGGCAGGTATTAGAAACCCTCCTGTCCTCGCTCCTCTCTCAAATTTTGTGTATTCTGGTCAGAGGAGCTGTCTGCTAACGGGGCAGCGAGGGACCAACCCCATCCATGTCTGGAGGGCTCATTTTGCCATCGCTGAATTCCACCAGCATTCCGGCTGTGTGTGGTTCATCTGCTCTGCTCTTCCTTCATGTACTCAACAACAAAACATGGGGGAAGGTTTGTATCCAGCTTAGAAAGAGTAATTGGTTGTGGGAAAAGGAAAATGGTGATGTTGGGTTAACCCCCAAATTACTGCAGAGGGAAAAGTGCCACAAGCTGCAAGCCCTGGATCTTGGAGATGGATGTGCTGGAGGGCCCTTAGAATTATCACGGAATCCTGGAATGGGTTGGGTTGGAAAAGATTTTAAAGCTCATCCAATTCCCACCCTCTGTCATGGAAAACCTTCCACTGTCCCAGGCTGCTCCAAGCCCCAATGTCCAGCCTGGCCTTGGGCACTGCCAGGGATCCAGGGGCAGCCACAGCTGCTCTGGGCACCCTGTGCCAGGGCCTGCCCACCCTCCCAGGGAACAATTCCTTCCCAATATCCCATCCAGCCCTGCCCTCTGGTAGGGGGAAGCCATTCCCTGTGTCCTGACACTCCAGGCCCTTGGTTGATAAGAGACTTTTTATCCTGGGATGGTTTCACTCATAACTAATTTTTGATTGATGCCGTAATTCAAACAGGCGCTGACTCAGCAAACCCCTTAATCTTTGATGCTCACAGGGTCAGACCTGATGATGATTCTTGGCCTTAAACCCTACGAAATGTCCCCTCCTGCTGGAAAATCCTGGTTCGCAGCGCTATTTCCTCGTGCCAGGAAGGTTCTTCCTCCCCCTCAGCCCACGCAGCAGCTCCCGTGCCCCGCGTGGGGCAGCTCCGTACCGAGCCCCGCGAGCGCACCTTGCAAAGCCGAGCCAGAATGGAAATGTGAGAACGGAAAGGAAGTTTTTTGGCAGGCAGCCTCGCCACATGAAAGGGATTTGGGATGGCTCTGGAGGCACGCTGTGTGGTGGGAGGCGAGTCGCTGCAAGGCCAGGGGCTGTGCCAGGCCCAGCATTCCCCCAGCCGCTGCCCAGTTTAAATTCTCCAGCCCAAGCGGCTGCCAAAGCCCTTGGGCTGCAGCAGCATCGCAGCCCTGCTGTGCGACAACCAGAGGAGATTTCCTGGAATTCATCTCTTTTTTTCGGTTGGCCACTGTTTTTTTCCCCCCAGAAGCAAAACTGGCCCCCAGACAACTCCGTGGCAGGGTACATTACAAAGCCAGGAACATTAAAAGGAGCAAAAGGAAAGCCAAATTGCTTGTGGAAATCAAGATTGCTTGGATTGGTTTTTTTGCCATGGGAAGGCAGAGCTCTCTGTGCTGAGAGTGATTCTCGGTTTAAGGACAAGCAGTGCAAAGATTGCCAGAAACAGGGCTGTGGACAGAAATTTTTATTTCATTATTATATTTTTAAACAGCTCTAATTGCAAAACTGCATCCCTGGAAGGTGGAGAAAGGCTTCCAAAGTTCACTGACTCCCCAACCCTGACAGGGATTCTCCTGATAATGGCACAGCAGGTCCACAGTGGCAAAGCCTAATTGACAAAGATCAAAATCTAATTTGGATAACACCAGGAGCCGAGGGGGTCATGCTCCAAATAGTGCTTGAGCCACAACCAGCCCTGTTTGTCATTTCACGGGGAAAATGCAAAAAAGATCATTCCAGGTCCCCAAATGAGGGAGATGCCAATAATATTGAAAAGCAGACGCAGGAAGGAGCCTTGCTCCTGAGGGTGCAATTACCGGGGCTGCGATGTGAAATGATAAAAAAATATTAAGTAGATTTTAATGTTGTAACAAAGGGTGGCCCTGCACTGGGCATAGGAATAGGGGAGGAAGATCCTTGGGGCACCCAGATGAAAAATAATACAAGTGTAGCTATTAGCAGAGCATTTCATGCCAGTGCCTGTCCCTCGCTGGGAGGAATATTTCCTTACCTGGAATATAGGTCACTTTTCCTCGGAAGAAGCAATTGTTATCATTATCTATTAATTCCTTGAAAGGAACTTGGCTAACCTGGTCCGTGGCTTGAAATTTAAAAAAAAATCCCAAAACCATATGTTGAGGGTTTTTGTAGGATTTTTCCGTGTTTTCTGGGGTATTTCAGTATTTCCAGGGTATTTCAGTAGCTGTGCTGTGTGCTCTGGATCCCAGCTCTGATAAATCAGGTTAGGATAACTGAGGGAGGGAAAGCCTGATATTCACAGAGAATTCCTGAGGTGTTTCTATGTGTATTTCCCTGAAAAAATTAACAAAAAATCCTACAAGATTCCTTTTTATATTCAGTGTAGTTTGCTGGCAGTAAAGAGAAATTTTAGGTATATTTTTGCACTCCTCCTTTCAACTTCCAAGGAGTCAGTGCCACATTTAACTTGTCCATCTACTCTCTTGCAGCTTCTGTGGGATCTTACTCACTCCTCACTTCTGCCTCTGAGTTGTATTTCACATTCCCATTTAGAATTTGCAAATTACAGCATAAGAGAAATAATTTCAAGACCTTCCTCTGCATTGGGACTGAATTCATGTAGGTGCAAGTCAGCCAAGGTTCTGCTGGCCTTTGGGACTGTGATAGTCATTGGAAAATGTACAGTAAAATGGTTTATAAAGGAGATTTTAGTGAAACTTGATTTGGTGAGGAGGTGTTAGGTCATAGGTTGGACTTGATGATCTCAAAGGTCTTTTCCAACCTAGTTCATTCTGTGATTCTGTGAAAAAAAGGAAAATTATTCCAAAATGGACAGTGAGAAGGAGAGTGCTTGGAGGAAAATTGGGGCTGAGATGTGAGGTAACTTGGGGTAGGGCTGGTGATCTGTTTGTCCTCCATTTTAAGTTTATAAGGATTTAATGTGATTTATGGAAGTGATTTAAGTGACTTATGAGCATGAGCTCCATCGACTCAGCTTTTCAAACACAGAGAGAATCTCAAAGCCCAGATCTCTGTGGTTTGTCCTCCTGAGCAACCCAGGTGCTTCAGAAAACCCGATCTCATCCTAAACCTTTATAGGAAAAATAAATACTAATGCTATAAATTAAAGCCAAGAGGTTCCAGCACCTACTCTGGCAGCACAGAACGATTTAGAGGAGGGCTAAAAGGGCTGCAATGAACTGATTCCTGCCCCTGGCTGGCACTGCCGGTTTTGGTGCCGCTTCAGCCCCGCAGCCGTTTGGCAAAGCTCTTGTAAAGGCTCCAGCACCGCCCCAGCGAGGCTTTTGGAGAGCAAGGACTGCTCAGCACATGGGTTTGGCACGTTCAGAGCCCAGGTCTAAAACACAGGGAGCATAAAAGCCTTCTCACACTGCCTGTTCCTGGGCAGGGGTTAAAGCTGCTGACAGGCACTGATGGCAAGATGGCAACACAGCTGCCTGGGCACCAGCCCATCCAAGGGATGGCTCCTCCTCGTGCTGGCCAACCCCAGCATAAAAAAAAAAGCAAAGAAAAGCAGAGTTTTAGCTCTACCTTTTCATGATCTCTGCATTTTTTCCTTGCTGGTTTCTCACGAGCTGGAGGGTGATGTTCTACATGGCACAGGTTAGTGAGAGGTGGGAGGTGGATTCTCAGGGTGATCTACAGCTTGTCGTGCTTGTCAGGGCACTGGTGAGACATAAAGATCCTTTTCATGACAAAAAAATGAATGATTTTTATATCCTCAGAGGTGAAATCAAACCAATCCCATTAATTTCAATTAAAATGTTACCTGTCTCCAGCTATCTCTTTTTTTTTTCCTTGCCCTCAAAGACTGTTTAGGGATGGGAAAAATGAAATATTAATGCATTCTATAAATAATATGTGTGAGGTCCACGGGGACACAGAACCCCCACATCATTAGTTAAATTGATCTTCCTCTTAGATCTTGCAGGAAATTGGGGGGTTGTGAGGGTTGGTTTTCAGGAAAAGTGGTCAAACCTGCGTCTGGACTGCAGCAAAAACTGAGGCTTCTCCTGCTGCTCCTTTTTTCTGGTCATTTTAGACATTGGACAAGGTCAGAAGTTTCAGGAGAGGTGCCAGTAACCTGTACTGATGCAATGAATTCTGCTATGGAGTTTCCAGGAGTAAGGAAAAGCAGGACTGGGACTTTTAAGAAGGAATAATTGTCAAAACGCAATTTGTTGCTGCTGCAGGTAATTCCCTGCTTATCATGATTATGAGGAGCTTCCTGGAATTCACAGAACCACAGAATCACAGAGTGGTTTGGGTTGGAAGGGACCTTAAGGTCTTCCAATTGCAACCTCTTTCCANGCCCTCAAAGACTGTTTAGGGATGGGAAAAATGAAATATTAATGCATTCTATAAATAATATGTGTGAGGTCCACGGGGACACAGAACCCCCACATCATTAGTTAAATTGATCTTCCTCTTAGATCTTGCAGGAAATTGGGGGGTTGTGAGGGTTGGTTTTCAGGAAAAGTGGTCAAACCTGCGTCTGGACTGCAGCAAAAACTGAGGCTTCTCCTGCTGCTCCTTTTTTCTGGTCATTTTAGACATTGGACAAGGTCAGAAGTTTCAGGAGAGGTGCCAGTAACCTGAACTGATGCAGTGAATTCTGCTATGGAGTTTCCAGGAGTAAGGAAAAGCAGGACTGGGACTTTTAAGAAGGAATAATTGTCAAAACGCAATTTGTTGCTGCTGCAGGTAATTCCCTGCTTATCATGATTATGAGGAGCTTCCTGGAATCCACAGAACCACAGAATCACAGAGTGGTTTGGGTTGGAAGGGACCTTAAGGTCTTCCAATTGCAACCTCTTTCCATGGGATTTGTGCTCCAAAGGCAATTCTTCATGGAATTCTCACAGCCATTGTAAACACCTGTGACCATCACATGGTGAGAGCAGCTTTGAACAGAGCAGGAGCTTCACCTGCTGCAGCTCCCTCTTGGAAATAAAGCACAGTGTCGTTCCTTCCTCCTTCCCTGGAATGCAGCAGAGGAGCTTTTTCCTTTTTATTTTCCTTTTTTTATTTTTATTTTTGTGTGGGTGTAACAGCACAGAGTCACTGCTCGAGCAACCAGCAATGTTTATTAATAGAGATCTCCAATTTTGGAGTCCTCGGTAAATTGAGAACACGCTGAGAAAGAATCTTATCGCTGGAATCGTAGGAAATCCATTTCCAAGTTGTCTGTTTTTCATCAAATTAAAATTAGTTTCATGGGAATATGAGGAGGTTTTTATAATTAGATAATGGAAATTTGCCTAGGTTATCTTCCACTTATTTGGATGGAACATAAATAACAGGAATGTCACGTCATGCCAGTGTTTACTCATCTAACTCAGCACAAATCCCGGGTCAAGCAAAAAAGATTTGGAAACATTTCAGTGCTTGTTGCTTAGAGACCATTTTTAACCACTGGAAGGATTTCACTCAAATCCACGGCTACAGAGTGAACAACCTGAAAATTGCCAATTTTTGGAAGGGACCTCAAGGACCATCTTGTTCCAGCTCCCCAGCCACCAGCAGGAGCATGGTCCACTAGACCAGGTTGCTCCAAGCCCTCAGGTGAAACATTCCCAAGAGTTATCCATCAGCTGGGAGTGGAGTTCCCATTCCCCATCCCACGGAGAGATGGGATGAGGGATTATTTGGACACATTTCTCCTTTTCCACCAAACCTAGTCAGTGATCAGTACACTTTGCTTTTGAATTTTTTTTTTATTTTAACCATTATAATAATCTCTGCTTTCTCCCCTCTCCATGCCTGTGTTGAATATTGAATCCACATGGTTCAGGTGAAAATTCCTGAGGTTTGGAGCCAATTCCACTGGGGCATTGGCAATGACTGGTGCTGTTGACCCTCCCATTGCAGGATATGGTGTAATGGAGAGAAAATACGACATCACATCCCTTCCAGACAACTGTGATATCATATCCCAATTATCCCAACTGTTTTTCTCCTTGGGCATTCAAAAGCCCATTTTTCAGTCACCCCATTTCTCTCATATATGAAATCTAAAACAATTAAAATCAAATTTTCAGTAGGCTAAAGTGGGTTTGCACATGTTCCCATCAGGCCTTAGCTCTCCAAGGATGTTTGTGTGACCATTTCTTTCCAGGTGCACGAGATTCATTGCCTGGAAACTAGGAAGTATCCCAACAGTATCCCACAAAGCTGCCACAGGAAGGGTTTCCTCCTGGAAAGGGCTGAGAGCTGGAACTCACGTAGTGAAATCTTGCAGGTCAAAACCAGCCCATTCAGCTCCTTGAATACAGGGAGAAATTCTGCATCAGTGACTGAAGAGACACTAAAATTAAAGAAACCAGGGAAAGAGCATGTCCTGCATCATCATTTTCGGAGGAGCTTGGAATAAACAAGTACAACCAGATTTTAAGGAATATTCAACACCAGCCTGTTCATGCTGGGAAGACTGAAGAGCTTCCCCACAGGTTTTGCATAGTGGGAGCTGTAATTTCTTTTTTCTCCCTATACAGAGTGTCAGGCTTTTATATATTAATCGCTGATTGGTTTTGTCTTCCTTTAAGAAATGCAATCCCTGCAAACACATCATCCCTCGGTGCTCTCTGCACACGGAGAATGCAAAACCATCTCGATAAAGCATTGCTGCCCTGGTGAAATCAGCTGGGCTACAGCTCTCACTCCCCCTCTGTGAATCTCAAAAATGAATGTATTCCATAAGCTTCCCTCTCTCCACATTTTATTTATTTATTTTTTTTTCTCCTTGCCTTAAATTCCACGTGCCTACCCTCTGGATATGGGGTTAGTGAGAGCAGTTTAAAATGAGCACCTAGAGGTGAAGAATGTCCCACCCCATGTCCATGTGATGTTCCTAAGGATTCTGGTTGTTGCTGGATTGTGACATCTGATTGTGTCCTAGTCCTTTGCACCAGCTTGAAGATCACAGAATATCCTGAGCTGGGAGGGACCCATCAGGATCATCCATCCCAGTCCCTGTCCCTGCACAGACACCCCAACAACCCCACCCTGGGCATCCCTGGCAGCGGTGCCCAAACGCTCCTGGAGCTCTGGCAGCCTCGGGGCTGTGCCCATTCCCTGGGGAGCCTGGGCAGTGCCCAGCACCCTCTGGGGGAAGAACCTTTCCCTGAAATCCAACCTAAACCTCCCCTGACACAGCTCCAGGCCATTCCCTCGGGTCACTGGTCACCAGAGATCAGTGTCTGCCCCTCCTCTTCCCTTCATGAGGAAGCTGCAGCCCCCCATGAGTCTCCCCTCACTCTCCTCCAGCTGAACATTCCAAGTGCCCTCAGATGCTCCTCACACGGCTTCCCCTCAAGGCCCTTCCCCATCCTCATGGCTCCTTTGGCCACTCTCTAACAGTTTAATGTCATTTTTATATTGTGGCACCCAAAACTACCCCAACACTCGAGGTGAGGCCTCCCCAGAGCAGAGCAGGACAATCCTTCCCTGGCGTGGCCAGCTGGGCCTGATCCCCCCAGGACAGGGATGTCCCCCCTGGCTCCAGGGCACTGCTGACTCACATCCAACTTTCCTTCAACCAGGACCCCCAGGTCCCTTTCCCTGACACTGCTTTCCAGCCTCTCATCCCCAGTCTGTCCATAAATCCAGGGATGCCCCACCCCGGGTGCAGAATCCGGCAATTTTCCTTGTTGAACTTCACGTGGTTGGTGATTTTTCATCCCTCTGATTTGTCGAGGTCTCTCTTTAGGGCCTCCCTGCCCTCGAGGGGGTCAACAGCTCCTCCCAGGTTTGTATCATCCTCCCCCTTGCCAAAATCACCCTGGAAAACTGCTCTCTTTCTCCTCGCTGCCTTTAGAGGATTCTGGAGTTCGTGCTCCCTGTGCGTGTTTTGCTGCCAATTTCGATGGACTTGTGATGATCCTGGAGAAAATCCCCTTTGGAATGTGCCTGTGTTCCCCTTGTACACCTGTTTTATGGCTTCCCGAGTTTTCTCTGGGAGAGCAGGAGCAGGATTATTTGCAGCCAGTGCAGAAAGTTGCATTTCGGGTGTTACAGCACAGCTGTCATCTCCCGAGAAATTACAATTATCTCCTTCATAATTAGGACAAGTTTGGCTGCAATTCTGAGTCACTGGGAAGTTCAGTTCTGTGTTGTATCCCAGAATAGCTCTGTAGTTCCAGAAATGTTTTCCCTACAGACTAAACCTCGGATTTGTGATGAAGGTTCAATCACTCCCGCTCCTGAAGGCACGGAGGAGGTGGGAGGATTTTGTTGGGTGGTTTTCCAGGGATTGGACACCAAAACACCTGGCAAACGACCTGGTGAAAGAGGAATATGTGCGAACCAAAAAAATGATACAAGGAATAAAAATCTCATCATGCAAAAGATAGTGACGTGCAGGATGAAATTCCAGTGGGAGCTTCCAAAGCATATATTAATAAATAAATCCATTTAACCTCAGGTGTGTTTTCTTTGGAATTTTATTACAGGGACCAGGAATTCCTGCAGGTGACCTGGTGGGAATATTGATAACGTATCAGACGTGCCAGGCTGAGATGTCACCATATTAAAAACCAATGAAACAAAGCAAAAAGAAAAATCAAGATTTTAAACTGCTGAAAAGTCTCACTGATGAACTGCTCTCTAAGCAGAGGGGTAGAACTGCTCATTACCTTAATTGATTAGGAGTGTGAAGTAGGATCGGCCTTAATTAGTGGCAACAAGCCCTTAAATAGAGGAAAACACCCGCAAGTATGAGGTGTGAAGTGTTGTCGTCGTCAGGGTGACTCCTCAATGCCAGAGGTAAGGAAGGAAATGTTTGCTGTTTCTCTTGCTCCTTTCATTGGCTGACAACTCAAACAGAGCATTTCAGTGGGAAAGAGTGTGGGATTTCCACCAAAATTAACTTTTGAGTCATGGCTTTACAAAATAGGGGATAACTAAAGATTTTTGCTTCCTTGGGAACGACAGCGGTTTCCTGCACTTGTGTGTTGGATTTTGAGTCAACTGGCTGTAAGTTTTTTATTTATTTTTCCCTCTTGAAGCTGTTTTAAGTGCTCCATAGCTTACTAAGTAGGAAAAATTGGTTAAAATTCTGATGTCTCCTCCTTTTTCTCCTATTTACAGCTAAAAACCAAGTTACATCTGTTTGGACGTATTTAAAAAACTGTTTCAGTTATTTTTGCTGGTAAATCTGAAGGTCTATGTGGTCATGAAGAAAATCTAAAATAGGTTTTTGGCTGGAGTGAGGGAAGAATTCACTAAGAAAGATGTAAAAGGTGTGGTTTGTGTGCATTCTTAAGCAGAAATGTCTTTTCAGAGTCCACCTGGCTCTTTTGTTTTGGTTCAAAATTTCCCCCTGCTAAAGCCTGGCTTGTTTTAGGAGTTGTTGGTGAATGGAAAATTTAACTTGGAAAAGAATAATGGAAGTAATGAGATGTTTATGATGGTTTGTGTGCTCAGTGTGATGAACAATGAAAGACTGGGTGAGTTTTCTTTGGCAAAGAGAGAAACAAAGTCACGAATTATACCACAACTCAAGGAGAAATCTGTATTATTTATAGTTCTTTATGTCATTCCAGAGATAGAGAGAGACAGCTTTAAAAAATAAACTTACAAAGAAAAGGAATTAACACCTCTCAAAAAATCTGATACATCACATCCGAGCTCTTCCTATTGCTGATGTGCCATTCACCAGTGAAGAGCACAGGGAAAGGCACTGTTTGAACAGATCTAATCGTCAATAAGTAATTGTGTTTTAATTAAAATGTGTCATGTCATTCCAAGGGTCCTATATTACATGAGTATGAAAATGTATGACTGCATAATGCGGTAATAATTAGAATTACAGTTTCCTAACTCTTAAATTAAAATGCTTGGCAATTAACTGCCTGATAAATCTCACTTTTCCATGTGTGGGGTTTTTTTTCCCTTTCTATCTGGGAGTATTAAATAGTCCTAATTGCTGATTGCATATTCCTGGGCTGCTGGCAGTTTTCTGTCTGGTCTGTCAGACACAACTTCTCCAAGTGTTGCTTTATTTGTGCACAGGAGTCAAAGGTGTTATACACAACTTCTACTAATTGGGGAGCTGCTGAAGTCCTAAAGCCTCAAAGATGTATCCATAAGATCAGGGTGGACAAGGACTCTGTGTAGGGATGTGTAATCCAGCCATGGTTTGGAAATTGTTGGATGCAATGTTTGTACCTTTTAGGCAAAATCTAATGATGGAGATCTTCTGATTTTTATTGGTTTGGTGAATTCAGAAATTAAATCTGTCTCATTGTCATAGCTTGGCGTAGTGGCACTCCTTGATTTAGAAGACGGAATCCCCAAATCACTGAGGTTGGGGAAAACNGCTCCAAGCCCCACCCAGCCTGGTTTGGATGAGTATTTTGGTGCTTTTAGACGAATGCTGCTGCTCCTAAGCCCCTCTCTGGCTGAGCAATTAACAGATGAGCGGTGGGATGGCACAGCACTGGCTGTGTGCTCTCTGAGTGGCTCTGTGTGACAGATCTGTGCAGTGTGGCTTCTTGGGGACACACAGGTAGTCCCAGTGTGCTCTCAGGGGTTCAGATCGTGCTTTTAGTGTTCCCATAAATGCCCTGCTCTGCCTAGCAACGAGGAGCCCAACACAAATGCATCTGGAAGAGGTAAAAGCTGTGAAAGGTGTCTCCAGAAAGTCCCTTCCATTTGCATTTCGAATGGGGGCATCAGCAGAAATTAAATTGGAAATAAAGGCACTTGCCAAAGATGTTTTCTGTGCTCGCTGCTGAGGAGCAGGGAAAGAGGGTTGGAAAAGATTCAAGGAACTCACAAGGCAGCGTGGCCCTGGCTTGGGGTGGGTAAACACGGGAAGATCACCCAGGACCCCACAAATTCATCGAGACAGCTGAGTTTGGGATACGACAAACTCCACGGCACAGCCCGAGCGAGATCTTCATTTTACGGGCAAGAGCAGGGTCTTGAGAGCAGCCGTTCCCTTAAACATTTATCAGACTCCTTCCCTGCAGATGTAACATTTCCCGTGGTTTTCCCCCTGCCCTTCACATCTCCGTGCTCATGGTGTGAACTTTCCTGGGACTGATTCTTTAGTGGCTGACTGGAGGTGAGCCAGGAGCGACGAGTCCCAGGCATCTCCCCCCGATGTTCCCTCAGCCCATCCCACCCCCAGCGAGTGCCTGTGCCAGGGCTGGGCTGGCAGGGCTCGCTCCGAGCGCTCCTGTCACCGGGGTCTTGAAAATTCCCATCATCTTTGGGCTTCTCGAGCTGAGAAAGATGAGATTATAGGGGGGGGAAAAAAAAGAAAAGGGGGAAGACATTTAAATTCTGTCATTGGGGGTGTCCCAGTTATTCACAGTGCTGTGTATGTGGAAATGGCCTGAAGAATGAATTTAGGGGATTTTTCTCCCTATTGGTTATTTCAGTTTAATTGTGCATCTCCATCCTGACGTGGTGGTCGCTGTCTGGGCCTTTGATTATTTAAACTGTGACTTCTCAAGCCCAGACTGGACAGTTTGATCCTCGTGCTTTGTGCCAGGTGGTGCTGAGGCACAGTCCCTGCAGCTGGGATTTGGGAAGCTGGGAATTCCAGATGGGATTTCAGCTCCTCCTGCAGTCAGTGGGGAGAAGGAAAGCAGCAGCTTTAGGCACAGGCTTCTCCTTCCAATGGTGCCGTGGTTCTCCCTCTGGAGAAATCCCTCTCCCCACTGACAGTGGCAGCCCCAAGACAAACCTTGTAAACAGAAGAAGAAACCAGAGGATGTAAATCCCTTATTTCTGGTTCTTGTGGAAAAGCTTCTTCTCTGAGAAACTCTCTCTGGCACGATTATTATTAATTATTTTTTTAATGTTCATACGTGCAGACTGCGAACAAACCCAAAAATTCTTTAAAAAACTGAAGTGGAAAAGCTGCCAACAATAACTTCTAAAAAAATCATTTCACTTAACCCCCCCCAACCTAATTTTTTGTTATTTTCTTGTGTTTGTTTATTTATTTATTTATTTTTAAGGTTGGCCTTTCATTTCTGAGTCTGTTGTCACTGGAACACATTTGCGAGAATTTTTGCAACTTTGGGGACTTGTGATTTTTCTTGCTTATCTGAAGGAAGGCTCTGGTTCTCATTTAATCACTGCCTGTGAAAGCTGAGGCTTGAAGAAAATCTCCAGCCCCAGCCACGCTCTCTGTAACATCAGGAAAATTGGCAACTATTAAAATATTTGCAAATGTTTTCCTTGCCAGTTTTTTTCCCTCAGTTCTGCTCGCAGCCATCAGCAGGGGACCTTTTGAGGGATAACTGCTCCCTACACGGAATCTTCCCGAGCCCAGTTCAGAGCTGGTGGGTGCAAGCACAACTGCACTGGCTTCAGAAACTAAAGGAGAACAATCAAAAACTCCACTGATTTTTGTTTGGTGCTATTTAAGCTTTTTATTTACCTGTTCCCCTCTCTTCTTAAGTGGGGAAAAAAGCCATTTTTGAAGCTTCTGGCTGCATTACAAAGAAATATGAAATTTTTCAAAATTTATCCTGTGGAAGACTTCATTTTGGGCACTTTATTATGAAAACCTTGCCTTGTATTTTTGAAAACACCTCCCAGCCCCTGTTCTTCTGTCTCCTCCTCCTGGAATTGGTGCAAATATGACATTGGGAAGCTTTGGGGACAGGCAGGTTGGGCATGGGATATAAATTCATCCTTGCTCCCTGCTGGTGGCTTTGGTGGAAGGGAGCAGACCCTGCCCAGGGAAGGAGAGGAATGGCACCAGGGCAGTGCAATCCAAGGATTTCCTTCTTCATGGATATAGGAAAACACACACAGATTCCTTACTGCTTGCCTGGTGAGGCTGCAATTAATTTTTGTGTTGTTTTGAGCCTTGTTTTAAGGATTTTAAGTCCTTTTGGATGCATCCTAGCGGTGATTTGCTGATGGCCTTGCTTTACCCAGCTCTGGGGAATTTCAGTTCCTCAATTCACAGGGAGAAATCAGCTGAAATGGTCTTGTGACAGATCAGACTGGGATTTGTCTTGGGAAGAGGCAGCATCCAGGTTGATGTGTGTTATGGAAGTTAACCCATGCAAAGGCTTGCTAAGGGTACCCCAAGGATCTGGGGGAGCAGCCAGCAGGGAGTTCTGGGGCAGTGACAAGAAATTCCTTTT
>VZTH01017362.1:474223-520346 GCA_013397815.1 Aleadryas rufinucha | reverse complement strand
TTTTTTTTTTTTTTCTTTTTTTAAGTAATCCCCCAGTTCTTTACTCATGTCCTCTGTTGTGCAGCATGGAACGATTCGAACATCACTTAAGCCATTCCTGAGATTCCTACTTTACCTCATCCTGTATTGAGAGTTTTGCAGGGTCTGTACTACAAATTTGGGTGATGCTTTCAACTTTTTCTGGCATGAAGTTATGCTGTTCTCTTTCATGCACTATCATGCACCTTCTATTAGGTGTTTTTTAATTTAAGTCTTAATAAGTGGAACAAGATTACTTCTGCTGTCTGCCAGGACACCTTGCAGTCGTGTGTGCTGCCACTGCACACGCCGCCCGGTATCACAGGCCGGTCCTGCTCACAGAACAAGCCCCACTTGAAGAGCTGTAGGATGACCTGGTTTCACATCACTTTCCAAAGGGAACGGGCACCCTGCTGAGCAGTACAGAAGAGTTCCAACAGCTTTAACCCAGGAGGTCACAATGTGCCTTGGCTTTTTGTCTCCAGCTGTGGTGCACCTTTCATGAGAAGCCTCTGGTGAAAGGAGCCTGCCAGAAGACTCTTGCTGCCCTGAAACTGGATTACCTGGATCTCTACCTCATCCACTGGCCTCTGGGGTTCAAGGTACAGTAAGAGCAGTGCCCTTGGCTTTGTCTGTGAGTGGCAGTTTTGAAGAGCTGTGTGGCTTTATAGCCCAGTGATTGCTCCAGCTGCACGGATCATGCTGTGTCTGTTGTGTACCAGCACTGCTCTGGTGCTCAGCTTTACGGTGGCCATGTGAGCCAGCTTGTTGATTTTTACTTCTGAGATCCCTGCTTGCATGGCATCTGCTGCCCTTTTGGTCGTGGAAGAGGCAGACCTTGAGCCCTAGGGATGGATTTCCCTGCTGGAGGCAGAAGTTATATCTCTTTCCTTTTGATTATTGCTTGTGTTGCCTTCTACAAATCCAAAGTATGCTCAACTGATGATGGTGTGGTTCCTTCTTTGTGGGGAGAGGGCTGTACTTTGCTGTCTGACAGAAGTTCTTTCCTCTGCATGTCACAGAATCACAGAATAAGAGATTGTTTGTCTTTCATTTCTGTCTTTAATCACTGAGTCCTTTAATACAATCCAGCTTGAACTGGCCTTTGTTATAGGAGCTTTAGCATTCCACAGGCCTTGGAGTTAAACTTTTTAGTTCCTAACTCTTCTGCTGCCTGCATGCAAAGGAACTGATGTCTCAGTTTGAATATGTCCAAGCTTAGTCTTTCAGTGAGAGCTGGATCAAAATTTTTTTTCTGCCTCTTGCTACCAAGATGAACTGTTCTTCATAACATCTGTATTTTTGAGATTAGCTTCATGTGGACAGAACTATCAAAATGAAAATGCGTTGTGCTGTAAATAATGAATGAGTAGAAAATAACTGGTTTTGAATGAAGTTGATACCTGGCAGATAGTCCTAACTGGGAAACAGGGTGTTCTAACATTCCCTGTGCCAGCAACTTAAACAATGAGACTCCCCATGAAAGACCTGTCAGGAAATCTGGTCCAATGTAAGATGAACACATTCCAAAGTCCTAAGTGGGTCCTTGTTATGCATTTCACTGAAACACTTCATTATGAGCAGGTAACAGCTGTGTATTTTTGTAAACTGGCTATAATTCTACTTTCTGTATTACAAGTGGAGACTTAAGTTTCACCACATGGATTTTGATGAGCCAGGAGACACAGTGTCTTTCAGAAGTATCTGTCCATATTGGGTTGGCTGTAGGCAAAAAAACTGCCAGGATACCATGTGAAAACAAAAGAAAAGACTGAATACTATAGATAATGAGTATTAGTGTCTAATACATGTGTGGATAATTAGTGTAATAACAAGGATTAGTTTGTCCTGTAGTAAGAGTTTATAGTATCATGATCTTCAGCTGGTGTTAATCTCTCAATAAGGTGTGTTTCAAGCAATTTCTCTCTCTCTGACAGGCAGGAGAGGAGCTGTTCCCTGTAGATGACAAAGGCATGGCTATCCCCAGCAACACAGATATTCTACAGACGTGGGAGGTGAGTTCAGCCACAGCAGGAGCAAGTTCAGACTGATGAAGGTAATGACAGCATCAGAGACTGCTGAGAAGAGAAGGCAATCTCTTAGAGTTACTTGGAAGGACTCACTGGTACAATAGCAAATTGTCATGTATCAATTAATCGTTTTCTAACTTGCTGGGAATTTCCATAATCTCAAAGAATGAGTCCTTTGAGCATGGGAGATGTGGCACATATACACCAGTGCTCTGAGGTTTTTTCCCTCTAACTTGACCTCTGAGAATCTAAACACTTGCTTTAGGTTTCTTACGAAGGAAACAAGGAAGAATGTGCTCTTCAGGTCCTGCCTTTGTGTACTAGATGCTGACTTTGTGCTTCTTTCTCTCAGGCCATGGAGGAGCTGGTGGATGCTGGCCTGGTAAAAGCCATTGGAATCTCCAACTTCAACCGTGAGCAGACTGAAAGAATCTTGAACAAGCCAGGGCTGAAGTACAAGCCTGCAAATAATCAGGTAAGCTGCAAAGTGGCAGAGGCAGATGTTTGGTGGTGTTCTTCTTTTTGTGTGGTCATTTGTTGTGGGTTTTTAAAAGAAAATTACAAAGATCTTACTTTGAAATAAGGTTATAGAAAGAAAGAATGGAGTAGACAGTGCATATTCTTCAATCTCACCCTCCAGCTGCTTCTGGATGCCAAGGTGCTGGTTTTTCATGAGCTCTGTGCTACTGCCTGGAAATCTGGCAGTGAGCAGCTCCAAAATCCCTTCTTGTAGGAGGAAAGGAGGGGGAACTCTGAGGTCTAAAAACTTCCTTGCAGTAGAGTGAGGCTTGGTGTATGTGTATATAGAGAATTAGATGACCTTTAGATAACACTTCTGTGGAGAAGCCAGTTCCTGTTGCTGATAACTGAGAGAATTGATCAGGAACATGCTTTATGGACTCCAGGCTTAATGAAGGTTAGGAGGAAGAAGGAAATGGAGTTGCAAGGTAGGTGATAGAGTAGAAGTATAAACAGCACATGAATGAAATCTTAGGAAAACTTAGATAGCAGGAGCCCTTGGGGGATGATCTGCTCAGAGGTACATCAGCCCTGAGATCAGACCAGGTTGTCCAGGGCTTTATCCATCTTGAAAACCTGTGAGGATGGAGACTGCATAGCCTCCCTAGGCAGTGTGCTCTGCTGCCTGACCCCCTGCCTCGAGTGCATGGCAGGGAGGGGGAGTTCTCCTCTATCCAGTCTCAACCTCTCTCGTTTTCAGCTTGCATTTGTTGCCTTCCTCCAAGCACCACTGAAGAGCTTGGCTTGTCTTTGAATGAGCTCCTTTTAGGTACTGAAAAGCTGCTACTAGGAGGCCTGAAGCTTTCCCTTCTCTCCAGGCAGAACAAGCCCAGCTCCCTCAGCTTTTCCCAATATGGCAGGTTCTCCAGACCTTACCCATCCTGGAGTTTCTCTGCTGGGTTGATGGCAGTCTGTCAATATTTCTGCTACTGAAATTTCTGCTGCTGAGGGGAGCTGGGAAGAGGGAAAACTGGACACAGCATTATGAAAGTGGTCTGACAAGTGTCAGTAGAGGCAGATGATCACTTCTCCCAATTTACTGACTGTGTTCCTGATGCTCACTGCTGGCTCATGTCCAGCTGTGCCTGTTATGACCCCCAGGTACTTTCTAGCATAGTTGTTTTACAGGTAGTCAGGTTCCAGCCTGTGTTATTGCCAGGGGCTTTTCCCTCCCAGGTGCACGGTTTTGGGCTTTTCCTTCCCAGGTGCATGGCTTCGTGTGCAGCCTTGTTGGATTCCTTCAGGGTTTTGTTTGCCTGTTGTTTCTGCCTGAGTGGGTCCCTCTGAAGTGGCAGTCCTGCCCTAGAGGGTGTTGGCTGGTTGTTCCCCAGTTTGGCATCACCTTCAAGATTGACATGATTATAGACTGGCACAGGTTGCTGAAGAGGACAAGTCCCAGGATAGACCCCTGTGGGGTCTGTCTAGACTTGACCTTGATTCTTATGGCATTTGAAGGACTGCAGTTAATTATTGATACCAGATTAGTAAAACTGGGTCATTTATTGTGGTAGCTTGAGCATGATCAGGCCCAGTGCACTTTTAGAAAACTTAGTGTAAGTTTTGTGATGCCTTTTGACATCTGCCACACCTCATTGCCACCATCACTGTGTGATAATTACCCTTGTCTCTGGCATAGGGGTCACTGATCTTGGACCTCTCACACTTGTAAATGCTCTCAAGCTCTAAATGATTATTGACTATAATCAAGTTTAGCACAAAGCACTGGGTCTTTGGTCCCTGTCCTTCACAAACTACTGCTTCTGAAGAAATGCTTGCAAGCCTGAAAGCTTGCTGTTACTCACACTTACCAGCTGGGCTAATAGTGAGAGTGCTTCCTGAAAACACTTTCTCTGTGCAGGTATTTCACATGTAATCCACTGTCTTTCATGTCATTCCCATGCTTTGTTTGAATTCAGACAGGATGCATGTTGGTTTCAATTGTAGTGAGAAATTAATTTGGCAAGGTAATAATTACAGATCAATGATGCTAGTACCTAATTTAATTTTCCAGTTTGAGTGCCAGTGGACAGGTGAGGATGACTATGCCTTGCTTATGTTGCATAAATTCTACCTATTGAATATATGAGAACCAGATGCTCTTACTCTTAAATAGCTGTCTTTCTGCAACTGCTGAAGCAAAATAAATATGTATAATCTGTTCTAAAAATGGAGCTCTCTGTTCTGTTTAATATTCCAACTTGTCTCAGAGGGGAAACAGGCATGCAGGCCTCTGATAACAGCAGGCAGCTAGAACCACAAATAAAGTGCTCAGGACTGTAAACTGATTCCATGTTTTGCACTCCCTTGCTCCACCTGCCAGCAGCACAAGTTTCCAGGGACTGCCCTCAGAGTGCAGCTGCAGGAGGCTCAAATGGCAGCATAGCCAAAATGGTTATTGATGTTGCCTGCTGAAAGAAAAGTAGTACTCCCTGGTGTGCAGCTATCCTCAAAGTCCCTCTGTGCAAAGTATCAAGTACTCATGTTCATTCACTGCCTCCTGACACGTGAATAGTTCCTGTTCCATACTCCATATCTGTGCATTTGCCTGCCAGAACACAGATCCACTGTTAAGGAGTCTGTATTCCATTATGTAGCTGTTCCTATGGAAGTTCATGCTAAGTGATATGTGTTTATAAAGGGTCTGTAATGGGCAGTGGGCTGAAGGTCTAAAATCTGTAGCAGGCAACCATTCTCACTGTTTTCAGACTAGAGGTGTTTAGTGTGAGCATTGACACAAAGCAAATAAAGACCAATGAGACAATGCTGACACTGAAGTTAATATGATAGCTGTAAAAAAATGTTTAATTAGAGATGAAAAGAACTTTGTGCTTCCCTGGTCTGCAATCCTGTTGCTGGGATTTTACAGCTCTCCTGGGTGTGCATTTTACTGTCCCATTGAAGCAATTGTGTAGCTGGCCATCCCATATGCTGGAGGAGATCTGGATGAGCAAAGTTTTTTTAAAGAGTTTTGTTACAGTCCTTGGACCTTTCACTTCAAGGAGAACTACTATAAATAGTAGAAAGGGGGTGGGGTATAGAGAAAGCAAAGGCTGCACAATATTGCTTAAGAGACTATGAGTTAGCACAAAAATCAGCCTCTGAGTGAAAGCTAATCCCTGGAACATGTTAAAGCAGTGAAGTCACTGTCAATCTCTATGCTTTTATGCTTGCAGGTGGAATGTCATCCATACCTTACCCAGGAGAAGCTGGTGAACTACTGCCAATCCAAAGGGATTGCTGTGACAGCCTACAGCCCCCTTGGCTCTCCTGACAGACCATGGTAAGATTGCTTTGCCAGGGAGCTGCTGGGGATTATTCTAGCAGCACTGAGACTACATGTGCAGCATTAATTTTTCATCCAAATACAGATCTTTACTAGGATGGACCTGTGGAAGTTTGACACTGATCTTATTTTCTCTGTGTAGGGCTAAGCCCGAGGATCCTTCCCTTCTGGATGACCCCAAGATCAAAGAGATTGCAGCCAAGCACAACAAAACTCCAGCACAGGTGGGTAGGTGCCAGAGTACCCCTTCCTGTGGCACAGCATAAAGGACAGCTAATGACAAGGTAGAGGCCAGGCTGGCTCTCCATTCCCTCTCACCTGTGGTGTCAGGTAGCAATGCAGGTTTGTTCCTCATGTGGCCTTCCATGCACGCTTGCAAAGGTGCTCTGACCATCACAAGAAACATTTTCTTGACCCATCCTCAGATAACTCCGTGTTTGTCTTCCCATCTCAAGTCCTGTTGCAAGGAAGGGAACATTTGAATAGCCTACTCAAAGTCTGGGTGGGAAGGAAAGGAGTTGAGTGTCACTGAACTGCAGGAGAGAGGAGGAAGGAGGCCTTGTGGGATTCCACCACTCCTCTATGTGCACTTCAGGAAGTGCTGCTTAGAATTTGGGTACAATTTGAAAAGCAGCTCCAAAGAGTGGTTTAATCCTGCTGAATTGTACCATTTACAGCAAGTAACTGCTAAACAGGCTCTGCTTGCCATAGAGCAGGAGCCAGCCCCTCTCTGATGCAGTGATGTGCCTCTTGCAGGTTCTCATTCGGTTCCACATCCAGAGAAATGTGATTGTGATTCCCAAATCCGTCACCCCACAGCGCATTGTGGAGAACTTCCAGGTGAGTCATTAGGAGCGACCTGGGAGCATGGCATATCCAGGGAGGGCTTGGCTTCTCCCTGCACAGCAAGCAGTGATCCTTTCTCACCCTTCCCAGGTGCTCTTCTGACAAGAGGACTGGGCTTTTTCTCCATGTGTTTACCTACAGTCTCCTGAGGGCTGAATTTCAGATTACAGTGGGAGAGCAGGAGTGAACAAAGCTTTGGGAAACACTATATCCTGATAATCTGAGCAGTCACACTGTGATTCTTCCTGTTCTCTGTCATGTGAATGAGTCATTTGACAGCTTATTTGGGGCCTGAGTGCAGTAGCACACCACAAAAGACTTCTGTAGAGCAAGCATTTTTAAGGAAGTAGTCCTGGTGTCCATAAACCATGTTGTTGCTCTTGGTTCAGGGGTCTTGGACTGGACAGTGTTAAGATTTTGCTTCCAAACATTTAGTGGCTTTAGGTGGAATATGGAGGTCTTGCAGCTGGTTCTTTGGCATAGCACAGAGAGATGCAGCCTTCACAAATGGAGGATGGAGGCGTTCTGCAGCACAGTGCTCCCCAGACTTCTCAAAACTACTGACATATATAACTGCAACTTGATAAATTGCAAATCTTGCCTCTCCCTGCTCACCTCCCTCTCCCATTCCAGCTAGAGGAGTCTCAGAAATCCAAACAGTGGAGTGTTTTTCCTTTCCCTTCATGAAGCAGTCACTTCCAACAAGCACCCTATGCTGTGGACTTGTTCTTTAATTATGTGATTTTTTTTTTTCTTAATTTTTTTTTTCCTTACAAGCACTGATTTGTTCAAAGAGGTGATTTCCAGCTTTTTCTCTTATCAGGTGTTTGACTTTGAATTGACTAAAGAGGAGATGGCAACTATTCTCAGCTTTAATAGAAACTGGAGAGCCTGTGAAATGACCATGTAAGTGGCACTTCCTTTTCTTTAAGCAATTAAGTTACCACATAATTCACTAAATGAAGTTAGAGATAGTAGGCTTGATTGACATTCTGGATATGCAAACTCAATTTTCGAAAGGGTCATCCTCAACATAACTTTGAAGAGTAAGATTTTTTTTTAAATGTTCATTTTATGAAGCAAAACGTGATGAGCATTGAGCAAACTTCATTTTCAGTTCAGTCACCAAGAAACTCTTTGTAGCTGGAATTGCAACAGGAGGCTTCTTATTCAGATTAACTATAATTTTTTTTGTCCACATTGGAGGAATTAGCATGACGCAGACTTAAAATCTTGATTAGCTTTGCTTGTGGTGTTTTGTCTTTCTTCCTTGTGACTCTTAGGTCCATTACAAAATCTGTGTGTTCTGCTGTTGGGAAAATAGATGAATATTCAAAATATAGTGTGAGGATTTGCAGCTTGGAAACGTAGAGCCAGATATGAAATCTTCTTTGGAATGCTGCAGAAAAGGTCTTCCTGTCAGGAAACAGCAAAACCTTGAATTAGTTGTCTCCAAGGCACCTCTAGGTCCCATCACCTGAGATCTTTAGAGCCCAATCAACAGAAGGCACTCAAAATCTTTTTGTTTGGGGATGCAGCATGTCCCCAAGAGAAACAGACTTTGCTTTTGTGCAGTTCATCTCCTCCCTTGGTGGTTCTTTGAAGTGGCTCCAGCTGCATACAATGTCTTTGGGACACAGGATAATCTTTGCTTTTTGATTTCCTCCAGGTGCAAAACTCACAAGGGCTACCCTTTCAATGCAGAATACTGAAGATGGTTTCCTGCCTTTCTCCAGGCTTCCCAGATATGCTTCTGCTGTTGCCTATGAGTTGTCTATGTAGCTTTTCCACTGCATCAGATGCCCCTCCACACCCCCATTTTTTTTCCTTCTTTTTTCCCCCCACAAGGATGCAGTATATGTACTCAGTGACTTTGTGCTGTTTTCTTTTTTTGGAAGAAGGAAATGCTGAAATGGTTCTGAGAAGAGCACACTGTGTGGACTAGTAGGTTTTCTTTGCCAAACAGCAGGTCTGGAATGGGTAAGCAGAAAGCATTGAGCAAGTTTGACCAAGCAGTCACTTTTATTTTGGAATACTGTGAATTGGAGCTAGTGACTATTGTTGTCTGGAAGGACCAGGATATNGCATGGCATATCCAGGGAGGGCTTGGCTTCTCCCTGCACAGCAAGCAGTGATCCTTTCTCACCCTTCCCAGGTGCTCTTCTGACAAGAGGACTGGGCTTTTTCTCCATGTGTTTACCTACAGTCTCCTGAGGGCTGAATTTCAGATTACAGTGGGAGAGCAGGAGTGAACAAAGCTTTGGGAAACACTATATCCTGATAATCTGAGCAGTCACACTGTGATTCTTCCTGTTCTCTGTCATGTGAATGAGTCATTTGACAGCTTATTTGGGGCCTGAGTGCAGTAGCACACCACAAAAGACTTCTGTAGAGCAAGCATTTTTAAGGAAGTAGTCCTGGTGTCCATAAACCATGTTGTTGCTCTTGGTTCAGGGGTCTTGGACTGGACAGTGTTAAGATTTTGCTTCCAAACATTTAGTGGCTTTAGGTGGAATATGGAGGTCTTGCAGCTGGTTCTTTGGCATAGCACAGAGAGATGCAGCCTTCACAAATGGAGGATGGAGGCGTTCTGCAGCACAGTGCTCCCCAGACTTCTCAAAACTACTGACATATATAACTGCAACTTGATAAATTGCAATTCTTGCCTCTCCCTGCTCACCTCCCTCTCCCATTCCAGCTAGAGGAGTCTCAGAAATCCAAACAGTGGAGTGTTTTTCCTTTCCCTTCATGAAGCAGTCACTTCCAACAAGCACCCTATGCTGTGGACTTGTTCTTTAATTATGTGATTTTTTTTTTTCTTAATTTTATTTTTCCCTTACAAGCACTGAATTTTTCAAAGAGGTGATTTCCAGCTTTTTCTCTTACTAGGTGTTTGACTTTGAATTGACTAAAGAGGAGATGGCAACTATTCTCAGCTTTAATAGAAACTGGAGAGCCTGTGAAATGACCATGTAAGTGACACTTCCTTTTCTTTAAGCAATTAAGTTACCACATAATTCACTAAATGAAGTTACAGATAGTAGGCTTGATTGAAATTCAGGATCTGCTAACTCAATTTTCAAAGGGGTCATCCTCAAAATAACTTTGCAGGGTAAGATTTTTTTTAAATGTTCATTTTATGAAGCAAAACGTGATGAGCATTGAGCAAACTTCATTTTCAGTTCAGTCACCAAGAAACTCTTTGTAGCTGGAATTGCAACAGGAGGCTTCTTATTCAGATTAACTATAATTTTTTTTGTCCACATTGGAGGAATTAGCATGACGCAGACTTAAAATCTTGATTAGTTTTGCTTGTGGTGTTTTGTCTTTCTTCCTTGTGACTCTTAGGTCCATTACAAAATCTGTGTGTTCTGCTGTTGGGAAAATAGATGAATATTCAAAATATAGTGTGAGGATTTGCAGCTTGGAAATGTAGAGCCAGATATGAAATCTTCTTTGGAATGCTGCAGAAAAGGTCTTCCTGTCAGGAAACAGCAAAACCTTGAATTAGTTGTCTCCAAGGCACCTCTAGGTCCCATCACCTGAGATCTTTAGAGCCCAATCAACAGAAGGCACTCAAAATCTTTTTGTTTGGGGATGCAGCATGTCCCCAAGAGAAACAGACTTTGCTTTTGTGCAGTTCATCTCCTCCCTTGGTGGTTCTTTGAAGTGGCTCCAGCTGCATACAATGTCTTTGGGACACAGGATAATCTTTGCTTTTTGATTTCCTCCAGGTGCAAAACTCACAAGGGCTACCCTTTCAATGCAGAATACTGAAGATGGTTTCCTGCCTTTCTCCAGGCTTCCCAGATATGCTTCTGCTGTTGCCTATGAGTTGTCTATGTAGCTTTTCCACTGCATCAGATGCCCCTCCACACCCCCATTTTTTTTCCTTCTTTTTTCCCCCCACAAGGATGCAGTATATGTACTCAGTGACTTTGTGCTGTTTTCTTTTTTTGGAAGAAGGAAATGCTGAAATGGTTCTGAGAAGAGCACACTGTGTGGACTAGTAGGTTTTCTTTGCCAAACAGCAGGTCTGGAATGGGTAAGCAGAAAGCATTGAGCAAGTTTGACCAAGCAGTCACTTTTATTTTGGAATACTGTGAATTGGAGCTAGTGACTATTGTTGTCTGGAAGGACCAGGATATTGGCAGATGCTACATAACGAGGTCTGCTCTTTTTTTTCCTGATTACTTTTGAGGTTGGTTTTGTTTCTTTGTAACACTCCATGCCTTTTTTTTCCCCTCTAATTGGATGTATAAGTTGATTTCTAAGTGGTTTCTGCATGGGTAGCTCTTTGAAAAGTGTATAGATCCTGGTTTCTTGGTGATATAAAAGCTGTTTTTGCTTATAATAAAATACAGTTTCATTACTGTGTGTAATGAGATGGTTATTTCAGCAATGGTAGTGGTGCTGGAGCAGCTGTGTAATATCAGCTGTCTCTAGAGATTACACAAAAGCAAGGAAATTACCATCCCCCCACAAAATCATCTGTTGATGCTGACTTCTTACGTGTGACCTGGGAGCTGCCTGCTGTTCTCATGGTTGATCTTGTGGCCAATGAGCCTGTTTGTGCCTCTCTTTAAATAGAACTGTTTTGGTTCTGACAACCAACACAGTCCTGTTTAATTCAGTTTTTGTTTTACTGAGGTGATAGTATACTTTGGCTAGTAGAGAACTTATTCCACTGAAGACTTGAAGCCTACACAGCATCTTATAGGATTGTTTTAAAGCTTGCCCTCTCCAGCAGGGAGCACATGATGCAGGAAGGAATTCTGTGCCTTGTACAAGGTACCACGGGCAAATACAGTAAAAATGGGTTTCCAAGAAAATCCTGTGTTGCTGAGCTAGCAGATCAGAAACTTAATGCTTTGTTCAGGGAGCACAGAAGAATAGGCTGATACTGAACTTCTGCTAGGTGAGGGTGTTTGTCCCTTTGTGGTTCTCACAATACTTGCATGTAGTGGTTTTAAAGCTGTTGCCACCTGAGAGCTGCTCAAGACTGTTCACAAAATGCATTTGGGCACTGGTAAAAGCAGTGGCTGATGTTGAGTGGTTTCCTTGCATGTTCCTGTGAGTTTTTGTAGATGACTGAGTGGATCTGGGATGTGAATGGTCCCTCTGAGGAGGTTGTGGAGGCCTGGCAGAAAGGGGGTTCTCTCTGAACAGATGGAAGAAGGGAGACACCAGGGCTGTTAATGCATAACCAATCTAAATGGTAAATGTAGGATTGTGATTCCATAACTGCATAGAAAACCTTAAAGTGAACTTGGCCAGGTTAAAATGTAACATGAAGGCAAATTGATATCAAAGTGTTGGTGAAATAGGTGGTTTGTTTCCTGGTTCTGATCAAAAGGAGTCTGACTATGGAGTCATACTAATTCAAAATTTTTCTTTCTAATAAATACTAACCATTACATTGAGAAAGCAGATTTTTTTTTGTCATTTTCCAAGTCTTTTTAAAAATCTTTCCAGTAATGCTGAGACCAGAATTAGCATGTAACACGTTTTTGGTCACAATAATTTACAATAAGCTGAACAGACAAGATTGAGTTAACTTAAAACATGAGGAGGAGAGAATCAGTGTTGGACTTGAAGCAATATGCCTCTCTAATGCTGATTCTTCTAATATAAATTGATTATAAGTCACTTTAAATTCTGGGCTTAAAAGCAGGTACAGAAAGCTTCGGCTCTGTGAGTGTTTTTGGGAATCTCTAATGTGATAAACAAAAGCCCTAAGGTATCTAAAAAAGCCAGAAGAGCTGATGTTCTTTGCTTAGTCTGAGCTGTGACAGAAAACTGTTTGGGGCAATGTTGACTTGCTTGCAAAATAACATTTTTGTGACAAGTGTGTGTTCTGGCAAGAAGTTACACTGAGGGTCAGGGTTTCCAGAATAGTACATCAGGTTCTGTTAGTTTCCTCTGTTTTCATTTCACTGTAACTTTTATGAAAGCTTGTGCCTGAAATTTTCCATTCTGGAAGTAGGAATTTTACTGGAGACGGCTTGGAGACAGAAGGTGCTGCACAGCAGAAGGGAGAGCAGCTCGGGGTGGAGTGGCATTGTAACAGGCTCTCTCTGTGTTCCACTGGCTGACTTAGTGGGAAGGAATTTGGAAAGGGTCGTTCTGGGACACAGTGCAGCACTCAGCCGGCAGAGGGCTTGGATCTTGGTGGAGTAGGAGAGTGGGAATAGAGGGGAAAAAACGGAGAAGCACCTGAGTGCAGGGGTAGTGATGCACAAGCTTGAACAGAAAGCATGGGAAGGGAGTGCCAGGAAACCCTGTCACCAATAATGGTTTTGGATTGCTTCTCCAAGGGTGGATATAAAGCTGAGATAGAGGAAGAGGCAGCCTTCCTTTAGCCTAGGTTGATCTGGGAGTTGTTACAGTAAAATACAGTCTGTTGTACCCCCATGCTTGTGCCATACTCTGCCTACAAGAGCAGAGATTTCCTTTCATCCCCTGAAAGGTGAAGGGGAAAGATCAAAGAGTTCGGTATCCGGAGCCTCGCATTCCTGCTAACTGAGCTCTTCCTGCTACAACTGTTCACAGCATTTGTTTTTGTGTTGTGATTTGACAGATCTCTGGGTTTCTGATCAAAGACATTTTTTAAGGACAAATACAGTCTTGTAGCTCTTCCAATGAGAAGTGGTTGTGTTTTGTTTTGTGTTCTTAATTTAAGAACTTGTAGTTCAGCTCCACCTTGTCGGCCTCTTCCTAGACATTCTGGGGACTCAGCTGCAGCAGCTGAGCTGGTGTGAGACTGTAGCACACCCTGGGAAGAGGATTTCCAGCCTACAGGAAAGATTAAGGGCAGCTAACAGGAAAAAAAAATGTCCTTGGAACTGGTAGAATCAGTACTTGCATGAAATTTGTTTCACTGCTCTAAATGATACCAGATGAGCAGGCCTTTATTTAGTGTTTAAAAGAGAATGGCTGTCACAGGACAGATCTATTTACATGGGAGCAAAGAATGATGGTGAACTGATTTATCAGGTAGAGAAAATCAGCAGTTATCTCCTTAGAGAAGGCAAGACCCTGTTTTTGAAAGGTTTTTTTTTGTAGAGGAGACAACAAGTATTTGGAAATGACATCCTGCTAGTTGGAGGTAGGACAGCACAGATAGTCTGACAGGCACAGTATGTTTGTTTCAAGTTGCAGTTGATGTTCCTTTGAGAGAAAATGGCTTTACTTCTGATAGTAGAACACAAATACACAAGCCTGCCTGGCTGGCATCACTTTTGATATGATGATCTCTAAATGTTTGCTTCCCTCAAGGAAAAAGGAGACAGGACCTCTCCTCTTGCTGAGCTCACAAGACTGCACAGATGCTGTGGAATGCTCTTGTTTCAGAGTTATGAAATCTGGGGCACAAGAAACTACAGTATTCAAAATGGGAAAAGAGAGTCCTGTCTTTGGATTTTAATCTGTGTTCACTGTGTTGAAGATACAATTAGAAATCTGGAGTGTTTTGCTTAACTGGGGCGCAGAACAGTTAACTTGGGACAAATTATTTCCATTTCAGTCACTTCATACTCCCCTGGTTTGTCATCTACAAACTGTCAGTAACTATCTCTCATCCCTCCCTCTGCCTTTTCCTTGGTTTCTTTAAAAGTACAGAGCCCTGTCTTATTCTGGCAGGACCTTGTTTATTTTAGCTGTGAGGCAGCTCTTAAAACTCTTAAATAGGCCACATTACTCTTGCATTTTAATTTGTTAAAGTGCATGGTCCAGGCCCACTAATACAAACATCTGCAGAACTCCATATTTTTTCCAGATTCTTAGGGAAAAAAGCTGAATGCAAAATCCAGCTTTTCTGAACTGAAACA
Source organism: Aleadryas rufinucha (assembly GCA_013397815.1). Lineage (NCBI taxonomy): Eukaryota > Metazoa > Chordata > Aves > Passeriformes > Aleadryas > Aleadryas rufinucha. The sequence continues at coordinate 505,821 of VZTH01017362.1, read as the reverse complement.
GGCCTGATTGCAAGGCAGCTGGTAGCTGCTCATAAGAACAGCTGAACTGAGTCAGACTAAATATCTACATATTTGCAGCATCTTGTCTCCAGCTCTGGTCAAAATAAGTTGCTGAAGATGAGTAAGTTGAGCATTGCAGTGGAGATGTTCTTTAAATATTCTGACAGCAGTTTATGTTCTTCTATGTTTAACAGCCATCAGTTAATTTTGTTGTTCAGTTGCCTTCTGAATCTGTTATGTTCCAAGAGAATGATGTTTCACACTCACATTTTGTGAGGAATTGCCATCTCTTATTTTTTTGGGGCTTATTTGCTACTAGATTCATTTGATGCTGCTGGTTTTTACAGTGGAGGAAATAACAACTGGTCTGTTTCCAGTCACACTTTCCAAGCTGCTCCAGGTTTGATAAACACCTGGCACAGCTCCTTGTACTGGTGTCAGGTCAAGGAAAGTCTTAGTCTACTTAATTGCCATCTGTATAAATTGTTCCTAGGCCATTGATTATACTAATCAGTCTTCTGAGTGCTAACAATAAGTCTTGTTTAAGATTCAGAGGAAGGCAAGGACTAGAACTACTTGTGCAGGATTGCATGCAAAAAGTTCATGAGATGGGTTTGTATCTTACTGTCTTTGGCTTCTCATTCAGTTTGCTTCTGAATGATTTTGACCTCAATATGAGAGAGCTAGGAATTCTAATAGATGGAAAGCTTGAGCAGTGATGATCAGCAAAGAGTTTTGGATTTTTATCTGTTGTTCATTTACCTGTGTTATCCAGCTTTCCCTCCAAAACAGGGGAGGGAAAACGTTTTTCACCCAGCCCCTTTGGAACTTTTCATGAGGCTTGACTCTACCAGAATGGATGAGCTCCACAATAAAAAGCTGAAGTCATGGGGACAACACGTTGTGACACAAAGACAAAATGCCAAGCTAAGGTGTTTTCATTTTACTGGGCTCATTGGCACAGATAATGTCGCTGCTGACTAGGAACGATGTCTGTGTGGGTTTGGTGTGAGAGCACTGTTGCATAGCTGATAGAAACTGAAAATTAATTTGGGATGCTGTAAACCTTTCCATGCAGCTCCTGGCAGCAGGCTCAGAGCTGTGCTTGCTGTGAGGCAGCAACTCTCTGCTAGAAAGGCATGTTGTAAATAGGGCTGTGCCTCTGCTGCAAAACAGGGGGGCTTTATTTCCCAGTAACTGACACCACCCAAATTCTTCTCCTTTTACCTTTACTAAAGTCTCTGCAGCTGAAAAGGATCTATTGTCTCTGAAACAAACACACAATCTCTGGCTTCTAACTTGTTTTGAATTTTTTACTATTATATGGCTACTGTGATCATCTAGTCTGACTTCCTGCCTACCACAGTCTATAAACATCCTGTAAAGAGCTTCAAGTCTGATAGCTGTGATTAAATTGGAATGTGGTTAGAAAATTCCTATGAAGTAGAGAATATTTCAAGACAGGCTGTGCACTACAGCTTTAAGTGGGTATTGCTGCTGCTGCTGTAGATTGGCAAGTGACCACAGGCTGAATAGCTGGGAGCAGAGCACTTTCCATGGAGTTCACTTTCTAATTGCATCTAGGATGATATCCTGCAAGTAGCCTCTTAAATGTCGCATGTTAAGGAGGAGAAAAAAAGAGGATGCCCATTACAGGCACCTTCCTGTCCATATCACTGCATTATAACTGTTCAGTGTCAATTCCTGATAGATTTTTTCAGACCTCTTTCTTTAGAAGAGTTGCTGTAGGAAATCCAATTTGATGGGAATTGCTCTGTTGCTTCTAGGGCACCTGTTATTCAAACATCTTGGAAAAGTCTTAAGTAGCTCAAAGATATGTCATTTCCTTTATCAACTACAGAGAAAATCAGTTGGAAAAGGATATGCATGAAGTGTGTATCCTAGTCCTGAACCTTAATTACACAATTGTCCTTCCTCTCTGCAGGCAGTGCTGAGCCACATTGTTCTTATACTGGGCTGCAAGAGCCTAAAGCAAGTGCAGGAGTTTTGAGTCAAGTGTTAAGAGTTTAAGAGCAAGAAGTCCTGATTAACAGACACCTCATTTAAACGCCAGCATGGGCTGCAGCAGCACTGACTTTTTTTTTAACCAGAGAGAACAGCATCCAGAGACATCCTTTGAGTCAGAATACAAGCAAACAGTACCTAGGGAACAGTGCAGGAGAGTGAAAATCTACTGTTGGCTTCTGTGAAGCTGCCCAGCTTTTCTGCTTGCTAAATACCACAGCTGCCAAACAAAATAATTCCTGTGTGTCTCCTTTATCAGACTTTGGATTTTCTAGGAGGGATTCACAGTCTTAACTGCAGCCATTCTACTGATAAAGGCAGTATTTATATACTCGTGCAGATATTACAAACCAAACATACAAATTCTCCCACTAGTTTATTAGTTTTTAGCAGTTCATAAATAGGAAACCTCATTAAGAGCTCCTGAATCATAATTCAGCAGTGTCCTCTAAAGAGCTTTCAGTCTGTTACACTGAAATTACTGAACTAAACATCTCAAGCAGCATGTCAGCTCATTAAGATTTTCTGATGTTAAATAGATTGTCTTGTATTAACAATTAAAAGATAGTGTTGGTATTGACCTTTTGTCCAAAAATATAACTAATCAGAGAATTTAAATGTTCTCTAAACTTTGTCAGGATTTATATTTATGACAAAGACTGCTTTTCCCTACTCCCAATAATACAGGTTTATTAAACTTCTTTATCATTACTAAATATAAGAGAACATATATTTTGCTGCAAGTGAAAATGGTGTTACAAGAGCAGATAAAGGATTGATACAACTGGTTGATAAAAAGGGAAGCAAATGCATCAAAGATTACTCTTCAGAATGCCTGTGAGCTACCTTCTCCCATTTTTTAGTACATATTCCACTTCTACCAGGAATTTATACACAAAGTATTGCAAATTGCTTGAAACAACAATAAATGGTCTGGATCCCCAGTGGATCTGAAGGTGATGTCAGTCTTCAAAAAAAGGATAGTCCTTGTGATTTTTGCATCTAGAAAAAGAAAGCATGATTAAAACATTTTAAGAATATAGTTTTAAGGGAAAGCTTTTTCCCTCTGGTAAAAGCTTTGCAGAACTAAAACAACTACATTTAAAAACATGTGTGTCTACTGTACCCAGGGCAGTGGAAGTGAATGCTCTGTAACCTTTGCATATACCAGTGACCTTGTTCTCAAAGGATAAAGTATCTTTTGCTCAGCCAAAGCTCCCTGAGATATTAAACCTCTCTCTTGGGAACTCCCAAGCCCACAGGATGCTGTTAGGCAAGTGGGTAACCTGGGAAAACTGAATAAAATGCAGATCTTGGTGAGTCTGTACCAAACCATTCTGTTATCTAGGCACTGCCTTAATAAGGTTGGCAGGAGTACATAGGCACAGCTCTTCCCTTCAAAAAAAACCTTACAACTCTCATTCTTAAAATGGAGTTTATTTACTCTGACTGTCCCTTATGTAAAGGAGCCAAAGAAAACCGGGGCAAAAAATTGCTGCTTATTTATTTTGGAATTTCCAGCTGATTTTGGTTTTCAGACAGCAGTTTGGTATGCATCCAGTACAGGGTATCTTAAGAACGTTGTGCCTGCAGAAATCCCAGTGTTCCCAACCTGTACAGGATGGGCAATGCTCTAATAAACCCAGGTGTGAGATTCCAGCAGATGTGACCAGGTGTTGGCTAAGGCTCCCTCTCTTTTTATTTTTAAGTGGGGCTATCAGTGTCTGTTTAGAGGATATCCAATGGTAATCCAATGCTGCTAATGATGCCATGATGATTTTTTTTTGTTTTTTATATATACCCCCTCTATATACTCTTCTATATAACTTTTATGTATTCTTAAGGCCCTTTTAGCCCACACACTTCTCATTCTTCAGCTTTGATAACCAGCACAGACCCAATATTCCCTTAAGCCAGGAGACCAAACATCTCAAGCCTCAGACACCGAGGCCTTCTCTGGAACACATTTTGTAACCTGAGCTAGGCCTGGCCAGGGGGGGAAAGTTCCTCGGGGAGGGGGGTTCACTCAGCCTCTCATTGGGGAATCTTTGATAGATATGTTAATTGGTAAAGCCTATAATTTTATTCCCAAACTATTATGGGTGTGCATTTCGGGGGGTGCTCCACCTGGACAGGGTGCACCAAGGATCCTTAGAATATATACCAAGGTAAAATCCCTTTTTTCCCTTCTAACCCTGTTTGGCTCTTGATTTTTAAGACCAAGAAAAGGCATCACTAAAGCCTGCAGGAGGAGGAGGAGGAGGTACTCACTCGCTTAATGCACAGATGCGATAGCGCTGCTTGAAACCAAGGAGGGTCTCCATCTCCTCTTTAGTCAGTTCAAAGTCAAACACCTGCAGCAAGGTCCCAGACAGCTGGGTTACATCAGTTTGCAATGAGACAAGAAAGTTTATTTGCAGACAGAGTGGCAAAAGCAGAGTGAAGCACTAGGAAGTGTGCAGTGGGCACCCATGTATGGAGAGCAATGAATAAATCTGTAAGGTGTTACAGTGCTGGTGGGGTCTGCCTGCATCATTATTGGATCAGAATGTGGAAGAGTTCAGCTCTTACCTGATGTGTCTGAAGGAAGATTTGGCTCCTTACTTTCACAGTGACTTTTTGCATTCATAAGTAATAACCTATGTGGTATCTGACAGGTTTTGCCAGTTCTGAGTTTGAGGGGGTGGTTTGTACCAGTGGCAGAGTGAGGGTTTTTTCCTGTGTAGTTTAATACCATTAATGACTCTGTTAAGGTATCCTCTTACCTTAAAATTTTCTTCAATACGCTGTGGAGTGACAGATTTGGGAATTACACTCAGGTTTCTTTGAATCTGGAGCCGGATAAGCACCTGCAGGAGCACATAGGGAATTTAGAGAAGTGCTGCCTGTCTTCTGAAAGCTGAAAACTGAAGGTGCCTGTATGGTTACAGAGAGCAGCTCTACTGGTGATCAGAGAGGGCTCAGAGGAGAAGCACTGCCTAAACCCTTCCTAATTACTACATGAGCTCATTAAATCCTTATCCATCTCTGAAGCTGAGATGACAACATGGGAGTGCATTGAGCAAGGGATGCTGTGTGGAGAGGCAGCCAGCGTGCCAGTTAAAGCCCAAAGCCACTGCTCGTCTTCTGTCCATCACTAAAACTAAGATAAGATATTTTTCTAAAGCATTAAACTGTGTTCCAGACACAGCTGGAACTCCATATTATTATTCCATAATACCTCTGTAAATAGTTACTTTAGCACAAGTGGGAAGAATACACGTCAGCAGGGAAAATAACTCTGAGCAGTGTTAACCTGAGCTGGGGTTTTGTTGTGCTTCAGAGCAATTTCCTTAATTTGAGGATCATCAAAAAGGGAAATATGGTCAGGTTTGGACCTGTGAAAATAAAAAAAACAGGCTTCAGCAGTTGAATGCCCTGTTGTTTTGTCCCTCAAGCCCTGTATCATAAGAATATTATTTAAATGATTAAAAACCATCATCTTGCACACTAACATCTTATTACTTCAGTTCCTGCCTTCATTCTTTTCTTGTATAACAAGTGAGCACATGAGAAGAGGCCTGTAGTTTCTAGTAAAAACAGGTCACTGTAACACATTTGTGTCCAGCCTGGGATCAGGCTGGGAATTTCTTTGATCCAGGTCCCAAGAATTTCATCTTGTCCTTTACAAGCACAGCTGCTCTGGCAAACGCCCTGTCCCAGGTCAGAGAAAGCCATGAAGATGGGAGTAAAAGCAAAATTTCTGCAACTTATCCATTTAAAAACTTACTCCCTTTGTCTCAGCAGGACTGCAAAGTTGCTATTTTCATAAGCATCTGCTGCTTTGCTTTTTTGTTTGGTTTGTTGTGGGTGGGGGGTTTTTTTTAGCTCAGAAATTCTCCTACATGTTTAATAAGCTCACTAAAGCTCAGTCAAGAATTCTCATCTCTGCCTTCATCAACTAATTGATCCTTTTTCTTCGAAATAGGAAACTGTAGAAGCAGCAGGGGTATGAATTAGTGGCCTGAATATCAGATTAAGTGTGAGGTTTCTGTGGGTGTGATTTACTAATTCATTAAAAATCCTTTTCTAATTACAGTAGTTACACTCTGAGGTTTCATCCACACCCTAAGACTGGTTTACTGCATTGACTCCAATCTGCATCTGAGAAAGAAATCTCCCAAACCATTCTTACCCTGGCCAGTTGGGTGCTCCAAGGGGACAATATGCAGTGACAGAGATCCCTTTGACTTGGCAAAACTTAATCAGCTCTTCCTGAGGAAGATAGGGGTGGCTCTCAATCTCAAAAATAATAATAAAAAAAATAAATTAGGTTTCACCTCTGAGAAGCAGAAGGTACTTCACGCTTTAGCATCACTGTGGTGACCTACCACGTGCCACGTCAGCTTTGAAAAGGTGGTTTTCTTTGCAGGTATGGGGTTTTTAAAGGGACTTTTAAGAGATGTTCCATCCAGTGCAACACCCCAGGCAGGTGTGGTGTCAGTATTGAGGAGCTGGAGGACAATTTACCTGATTATTTGCAGGTTTGTGTCTTAAGCCTGGTTTGCTCAGGAGCTGCTCGATCTGTCTGCGGTTGAAGTTGGAGACTCCGATAGCCTTCACCATTCCCACATCCACGAGCTCTTCCATAGCCTAGAAACACCACAGAGTCAGACCTCCTATTGAATTAAATTCTTTCATTTTTCTCTTCAGTGGTAAAAATCTTCCTGGCTGGGGTGCTCTTGTGCTGTGCCATTAGAACAGTATGTGAACTCACATCACGTGTCACCATAGATAAATAACAGCAATATTCACACAAATTGTGTAATAACACAATATTCTACACTGTTATTATTTCAGTAAAATAGGATTATTTTGAAATAATATCCCCAGGCACACCTTCACACAGATGAAAGAGATTCTTTTAGGGTAATTCCTCAGCTAACCAAATAATCATCCCATAATAAAAAGCACCTTGTTTGGAACAGAGCAGCTCAACGAGGAGCTGTTATGAGGCAGTTGGAACAGGATGGATACTGATCATCAACACCAATTAATTTCCCAAGAGAGATGTGCCATTTAGCAGTTGGATTATAGGATAAGCAGCGCTGTGTTCCCCCTCCATCACCTATTTCCCTTCACACTAATGAGCAATAAAACAGCCAGACAGCCCTAATTAGATTGCCACCTCCAGCAGAAAAGAAACAGGGGAAAAATAATCTACTACCAGCCTTTAGAGCAGAAGACACCCTTCTTCCAAAGCAGAAATCATTTTCATTTGGAGTTGCTGTCATAAGCAGCAGCCTGAAACATCCACTTTTCTCCTTCAAATGAGCAACAAAAATGTGCCTTATTTTTTCATGTGACAGAAGGCAAAAAGCATCAGTGAATTCTTCTGACTCTGGTGAGTCTCCTGTCTGCTTTTGGCCTGGCTGTGCTGAGCACACGGTGGGAGTGGAAGGGAAAGGAAGCCCAAAGTATCGGCCAAGCAGGAATTTGAACTGGTGCCCAAGCCTGGTCTCCCACACACCCTGTGCTGCACACAGAGCTTTAGCAAAGGACTTTGGCCAAGTTCCACTACCTTCTAGAGATGGAAATTTGGGTGCTCTGGTACACTGGCACAGGCATGTTGGCTTTCCTGGGGTCTGGACAGCTCAGGTGCAACTAGAGATGAGTATGGCTACAACTAAAGCCACCAAAAATTGCCCAGAGAGTGGGGTAGGGACAAGAGCAACAGCATTTCTTAGCTCAAACCACTGCAGGGTACACACACAGTCAAAGATTTCCTCTTGTCATGCCAACCCAGCCAGTTTAGTAAGCAGTAGATATAAAAATACCTAAATTTTGGCACGGTGACACAAAAAGGAGCCCAAGGACACGGAGAAATCAGCAATCTCGAATTCCTTATGTCAGAAATTCTCTCAGAACAATTCCCACAGTGGAAAGCTTAGAGTTTTCAGGCTGTTATTTCAAACTAGCAAGATATTTTTGGCCTGCAAATGAATGTACCTCCCACGTGTCCAGAAAATGTGTATCGCTGGGAATGATCATGCCGTTTCCATCTGCAGGAAATAGCTCCTCTCCTGCCTATCAGCACAAAAGAAAAGCAACATTAAGGTCAGCTGAATTATAAGTACTTAAAGAAATCACTTAGAAATTTGAGCAAGCAAGTGGAGCTGGAGACTGAGCTGGATATCCTGACTTATGTTTGTGGTGGGGTGAGATGTGGCTGAAACAACCTGTACCAACAGAGTAATCTTCAAGAATATTTGCCTCTTGAGACTCTGTCCTGCAGGCAGAGGAAGGGCAGGCACTTGGTGTGTGCCTCAGTCAGGTTGGGAGAAGGCCAGGGAGGTGACACGATGGGGAAATGAGGATTTATTTAACCTGGGGCAGAGAGAGAAGAGAAAAATCGGAGCTAAGTAAATGACAACTGTTTGATTCTGGATAAGGAAATGGCAGCCAAACCCCACACTGCAGGAGGAATGTGATGTGGATGGTAATTGATCCATGACTTGGAAATGCTGTGCAGGGAAAAATAAGGTGGTTTTTGTACTACTGATGCCTTTCCTTGGTCTTAAAATCAAGAGCCAAACATGGTTAGAGGGGAAAAAAGGGATTTTACCTTGGTATATATTTTAAGGATCCTTGGTGCACCCCGTCCAGGTGGAGCACGCTGGAATGCACATCCAAATGCACCCCCACAATAGTTTGGGTATATCATTATAGGCTTTACCAATTAACGAATCTATCAAAGATTCCCCAATGAGAGGCTGAGTGAACCCCCCTCCCCGAGGAACTTTCCCCCCCTGGCCAGGCCTAGCTCAGGTTACAAAATGTGTTCCAGAGAAGCCCTCGGTGTCTGAGGCTTCTGAGATGTTTGGTCTCCTGGCTTAAGGGAATATTGGCTCTGTGCTGGTTCTCAAAGCTGAAGAATGAGAAGTGTGTGGGCTAAAAGGCCCTTAAGAATACATGAAAGTTATATAAAAGAGTATATAGAGGGGGTATATATAAAAAGCAAGAAGGCATCATGGCATCACTACAGGAGCTAGTTTAAGCAGCCATGAGCTTACCTTTCCTCCTGGGCTCTCCCTGCAGAGGTTTATCATTGTGTCCTAACGAGGTTTACCAACTCTCCTCGTTGGAGAGGACTAAAGACATGTCTGGTCCCAAAGGCAAAAGGGGCAGAGCCCTGACAGATGGATCCCAGGAGTTAAAAGTCACAATACCTTGAATCCCATGGGAGAGTGCATCAGGTAGAGATCCAAATAATCCAGCTGGAGGGCAGCGAGTGTTTTCCGGCACACCTCCTTCACCAGGGACCTCTCATGGAAGGTGGACCACAGCTGTGGGGGAACACAAAGCCTGGGAGCTGCTCTCCTGCCCTCACAACAGCAGAGCATCCCTGGCAGGCAAACACAAGGCACAGACAGAGGCAGCCCAGGATGTGGCACATCCTCTCACCTTGAGGAGGTGCCACTCGTGTGCACCTGATTTTATTTGCGGCACTGTCAAGTAAGTAAAACGAGAACGGGATACTCTGAAATTCCAACAATTGTAACAAAGAAAATAAGTGAACCTGGTGAAAATCGACCCGCCAGCTTCCAGCAGATAGAAGTTACTTGATTTTTCCTACCATTGTTGTTGGGGGAAAAAACAAAACAAAGCATAACACACAGGAGTTGACAGGCTGAGGCCGGCGGCGCAGCGGGAGCGACCGCAAACACAATAGCCCTGCTTCCTATCCCAGAGGCCACCGAGAGCACGGCCTCAGTTCCTGTCTCCATGGCTGACAATGGATATGGACTACAAAAAAACCCCTCTCAAACCAAGCCTTTTGTTTCTCAAGGGTTGACCTAGTCCTTCCTCCCCCACCATCCACAAACTGCTCGGCCCTGACAGAGAGGAGTTAATTCCCAGAGCAGCTTCATCCATCCCGTGGCACTTTCCATGTTGGGGACTTTGTCTCTGCTCCTGAGAGCTGGCCTCATGTGAGACACACCATCCAGGGACACACCTTGCTGACAATAAAGAGCTCTTCTCGCCTCACCACGCCCTCCTCGAGTTTTTGTCGCAGCGCGTCCCCGATGTCGCTCTCGTTCTGGTACATGTAGGCACAGTCAAAGTGGCGGTACCCAACATCGATGGCAAACTTCACTGCGTCTCGTGCTGCTCCCTGGAGAGACTGAAACCAGAGGAGAAGCCAGTGATCTGCTAAATTGCAGATTAAGAAGTTTGCTGGTCTCCAAATCTGGCATCTTTAAGCCCCCGAATAAGGAGGTATTCCAATCTGGATCTGGCTTTCATTAGTTTTGTGAAATCAAATGGCCGAGGGAGTCACTGATGAGGTGCTTGAGCTGATCTGCCCTTTTTTAAGGATTGGAAGTTCACCTTGGGACACGAAGCTATCTTGAAATAAGTTCTAATTTCCCCAGAAATTAAAAGCAACTTCAGTGTGGCATACTAGTGACATGAGGAAACCAATATCACCTCTGGAATGTGCACAAAAACAATCCAGCTCTTGTTGACACAGGACAGGGAGGTGAGGGGACTCAAAACACTACAGACAGTGCCACCTCCTGGGTAAAATACACACTTGGTACTTAACAGCAAAATAAATCACTTCAGATTCTTGGCTTGGAGACACTGAAGAGCTCTTTGATGACTGAATCCAGAAAATGGCACTCCAAACACAAACATGATTCAAAACCATGACCACCTCCTACAGATTTTTTTTTTATTTTAAATTATATCACTTCTCCAAGTTTTTCCAGTCAAAGGGTGTTTAGTTGGTTCCCCTAAATTAACAACAACAACAAAAGCATAGCAAACAGCAATTTTTTTCCCCCACAAGGCTACACACAACTAAACAGCCAGCTGAAAGTTTTACAAGTTTCCTTTTTTGCAGCCCTTTTCCCTATCCCATCCCTTACTACAGGTGAGCCTCCCAGGGCAGCAGGATGAAGCAGGCATGGGGAAGCAGGCTAGCAGTTATGGGTGCTAAAAAGCTTTAGCAGAGAAACTTTCCAGCTTTCTGCAGCATCTTGTGAGGCTGCAGCATTTCGTGAGAGCTCTGTCTTTCCCATGCAAGCTATTCAAAACAATATTGTGGTTTTCTGTAAAGTATTCTTTCTATCTTGCACCTGTGGATTGTTATGATCCTGACTAGAGAAATGTTTTGAAATGGCTGTTGTAGGATTTGACCAATCACTTCAGGAGGTGGGTGACCAGAGGTCCAATGACCTTACACCATGAAGGAATAGTAACGTATAAAATGGGCTGTATAAAATTAAAGAGACTTCTTCACCTTTCTTCCTGGACCAAATCTGTGTTGGTTTTCTCTCCGTGCTCGCTTCTACAGTGACAAGCAGTGGCCAGATGCTGGCATTTTGGAGCACCTCATCTCTGGGTGCTGCTGCAGCCTGGGAAAGCTGCCGTGCAGGAGCGACTGGTAGCGCTCCTGAGGGGAGGAGACAGCGGAGAGCAAAGGCAACAACACACCCTGAGGTTACATAAAACTCTGTCATGTGAGATGTTTTTCAGAAAAAAACAATCCATTGTATCGTTTTACAAGGTGCTCACTGAGCAGCTTCGAGTCAGAGCCCCTGGGTGAAGGGGAGGCCTCGTTACAGCCCCGAATGAGGCTGCTGTGGGAGCCTTGAAATCAAATTACTTTAATGAAATAATCACCATGGGCTTGGGCCCTTCTCTCATTACATAACAGAAGACATTTTTTGTGGTGGCAGGGATCATGTGCCCAAAATTTTCCTTCTGCTTAGTCCAAACCAGTTCTATCAGCAACTTAACACATTCCTTCAGAGAGCTCCCCCATCACAGCGTTGTGCCCTAAGAGGCCCCCCTTTAAAAACTTTGGTTTTTAAAGCCTACTCCAACTACCTTAGGCTTCTTGGTGTCCTTTGATATCAGAAAAATAAAGACTCAAAGGGTTAAACAAACTCACCCCCGTTTGTGTACATAAAGTTAAAAGCTGATTAGCATCAACTGACCCAAAAATATGGCAAGAATTTCAGATATTTTTATGGTGACTGGCAAAGTGTTTCATGGAGTCGAGAAGTTGTGATTTGATTTTGTTTCCAGGCTCAGATCCAGGGGAAAATCTACTTTTCATCTTTCTTAAGAAGATCTGTTTCTTAAAATTTTCAGCTCATTTCCAAACTTCTTTTTACATTTATAATTCAGTATATTCTCAGACCTACTCTCTTACCAGAAGTCCATTAGGTAACATTTGCAGGTAAAGAGCCACCCAAACTCTAGTCCTGCAACGTGCTGCACACTCATCTGCTGCCATAAAAATAAGTTATCCTCAGTCTCTAAGGAATTATTGTAAATTCCCATTTCCAGACCCACTTATTGCCCCTTAAGTTCCTATGTCTACACACACTCATCAAAGGTGACACCTAGGGTATTTATACCCAGTGCCAAAAGCAAAAAAAAAACCAAAAAAAACCCCAAAATACAAAGAAAAACAAGCTTTTTTTGGCAGAAGTTTTTTCCTTTTGTAGTATGCCATTTTTTTCCATAGCTAACAAAAAATCTTGTACCTACTGACTGCCTCCACTCACTCAAAAAATTTCCTGAAGGCTGGGAACAAATACCTGCATTACCTGGAATAGTTCAAAAGGAAGCATCGCACAGAGGATTTGCTGCATCCCCCTGACCCGAAGAGGAGATTGGTGAAATAATACACCACAATTCTCAGCAATTTGCTGGTGTCACCTGCCTGACCAGAGGTCCCCAGCTCCAGCAGGTACCTGCCAGGTCCCCAGTCCCAGGAGGGGCATCCTCGCTCCAGTGGGCAGCTCCAGGTGAGTGGCCATGGGCAGGCTCCTCCCAGCACCACAGGCTCTTGCAAAACCTTTTAAATCAGCTTTGCCCCTCCCTCCTGCCTGCTGACTGACTGCAGACCAGCAAAATATGGGCAGAAGTGCTGTAGTAAGAGGAGGCAGGGATTTTGGTTTATCTCACCCTTCAAAGAACTTAAAAACTGGTTGCAGGCTACTCATGAATTTATTGAGTGAGCTCGTCGTGGCGATTTTGGCCATATTCCATTGGCTGAGGTTACAGGTTTTTGTACACGTCGTGGTCTGCTTGTCTGCACCAAAAGGGGTATTTGGGGAGTTGGCACATGCCCCAAGAACCATTTCTCATCAAACCTGTCCTGAACACATCACCAGAAGACGCCACAAATCTCAGGAGGAAGCATAAACCTGTCCACAGGAGGAATCATTGTTAAAAAAATTCCCAATATTGCTTCATCCCCACAGCACCAGGCACCCATGTTTTTATATTTTTATATTTTTATATTATTATTTATATATATATTTGACCTCAAGGCTCCCCATGGCTTTTGCTCTCAGCTGCTGTATGATGAGTGGTCACTTGATTCAGGAGAACCCTTTTATTTTTGAGGTCAAAAAAGATCAGGCCTGTTGGCCTGAATTCTGCAATGACAGCAGGGTTTAACCAGCAGGTGTAGTGCCCAGGGTTCCTATGTGGAGATTTCCTTCCCCTACATGGTTTTTCTCCTTATTTGTGAGAGAAAGGGATGATGTAGAAGAGAGATCTATGATGACCGTGACTCTCTGAATCATTGTCACATCCCTGCCCTTTGGTGATTTTGTAAATTACATATTGACATTTTAGAAATTATACCTTTGTGAGGTGTATATAATTTCTCACCTTTGTGAGACATTTATTATATGTATTTACTTCTTTTTTTCTGGTTTTCTGTGTGATTCTTGAACGTGGGGAATATCATGAATCTGAAGAAGAGCGTGGCAGAGATGAAGCAGAGAATGTGTAATTTGCTGCTGCCTGGTAATCCTAAACCAAACACAAAACGGAAACGAGGAGTTACCAGGATCTCCAATAATCTCTCCACACACATCCTCTTGGCTTCATCTGGCTTTACTAAGCCCTTGCTATTGGTGCTGGGCTTCATTTGCACAGTGACTCAAACCCAGGGCAAATAATCCCAACCCCTTCGTGGTGGTGCTTTGGTAGGAAAGTGTTTCTGGCAGAAATGCCGGGAGCTGTTTTCCGGCAGCAGCCCCAGGCGAGGACTCCGCGTTCCCACCGCTCTGCTCTCCTGTTCAGCAGCACCCCAGCACTGAGCCCCAGGCACTGGGCTGAAAGGGGGCTCCTTGGGTGAAAACAACTCCTTGGGCAGTTCATCCAGCACGAGGCTGGGCTTTGCTGTGGACACAGAGGCAGCCAAGGTGACTTTGTGCAAAAGCAGCTCAGGTCAGTTTTTAAACCCAAATTTTTGCACTGCCACGCTCACCCTCCCGCTCTCCCGTGGCCCATCTGCATGTGGAAGCAATTTAAGCTTTGCTTTTAAGAAAACAAACTCACTGTGCCTCTAGCAACAAGGGTGAAGTGTCCAGCTTTAGCTGGTTTTCCATGGCTTTTGGGGCCAAACAGCAGCAGCAGCTCTGCCCTGAATTCTTGACGTGAGCACACACCTCTGTGCACATGGCCTGTAGCCTCCCAGCTGCATTCACAGTGTTTAGGAAGAGCAGATCAAGAATAAACCACAAGGCTGACTTTCTAGGGAGTGTGTCCCGTAATATTTTATTCAAAAAACACTGATTACTTTTCATTGAAATTAAATGGTTTTTTCACTGACTGAAAAGATTCTTAAATATATCTCTGCAGTTGTTTCCTTGATGGGTGACATCCCTGGAAGGTTATGACACATTTAAGGCATTTTTCACAAGCATAAGTTTTCAAATTTCAAGTTGTAGCTAATTAGAAATATCAGTCTCTTATCCCATTAACTTCCCAGTTCCTGAAAGTGCAGCTTTTTTCAGCTCCTTCACAGAGGCAAAGTGTTGGAAAAGCAAACAGAAACTTGATTTTCTCACTCACCCATTGCAAGATGCTTTAGAAAGAGTGCAATGCATTCCTGGAGGTGAACAGGCTGAAAATTCCTCATCCTGATGACAAATAATACACTGGGATTTCTTCACCACAGAATAAATAATACAAATACAGAGTTGAACAGAATAATGGACCTTGCTAATACAGTGAAATAAATACCTGCTACGCCATGAAAGAGTAATTTCACAGCTATGCTCCAAGATTGTTCAACTCACCTTCCACACATCAACAGAAAACAAACATGATTTGTGAACTTCATCATCGTTACCGAAATAAAATTAGGTTATACACAGATGGTATTACATCTACATTAGTTTTATCATTTCCTATAATTTATATAATTTATGTGATTTTAATCTAATTTTATAATTTCTCAGTCCCACAAAAACAGCACCTTTGTAAAGATACAGTCATAGAGTAGATTAGGTTGAAGGTAATTCCAGATCTCAAACTGCTGGGATCCTCCATCCCTTCACAGACTGTGGCACGTCAAGAGTTAACGCCACAAGTGCTTTAAAAACCTCACAAACAGAGTTTTTAACTTTCCTCACCGTGGAGCCTTGTGAAGAGCCTTTAGAACATTCTTGTTCTGATTGTCACATGTCACCAGCCTTCCTTTCCAGCTCTCCTTACCTTCTCCCTCCAGGGAAAGGTCTTGCCTTGGCTGAACCAACAGCACAGTGACAGGACTCAACAGGACATTGAAAAATCACTCAATTTCTTTACAAAATTCTTTTCTTCAGAGCGTTTTATCTGCCTGAGAAAAAACTTCATGGGCAGAGAAGGAAAGGAGAGAGCAAGACAATTCCAGCTGGCAACCAGGTGAAGAATGCTTAAGGAAAATCCCAAAAGTTCAAGCACACCGAGGCATCTCACTTCCCTTATCACCTTGTATTGTGCAAAATCACTAATTAGTTTCAGAATCTCTGCTGCTCTGAATGTCTTCCTCTGGAAAATAAAGAAAATGGAAAGAAAACAGGAAAGAAAATGCACATAAACTCCTGATAAGCCTGTTGAAATAATAATCACCTGCACAAATTTATACAAACTCATCCTGTAAATCAGAACTGCTCCAATAGCTCCTGATTTAAAACTCCTCTTTACACATCTCAGCCCCTGCAGTGGTTCATTTTCAGGCAGGTTTTAAGGAGTGTGTGTCACAAGGGTTCTGATCCTTCCTCCAGTTGTTTCTGGGGTGATTTTTGGGGTCTCCTGCCCAGCTGGCCAGCATCTAAATGGTGCTAAAAGGACAAAGGAAGTCTCAAGCTTTTACTGGCTAGGTTTGGCTCCCAGAGCTCTCCAGTCATACCACACACCTCCCTGGAACAACACACCGGCTTTTCAGGCCAAACACTTCCCCTGGACTGGAATCCAGGCACCAGCATTAAGGAAAATGCTAAGGTAGCAGAGACAAGGACTAACTTCACCATCTTCTAAAGAGGAAATGAACATGTAGAATCACATAAATACAAAAAAATACACAAAAGAAAAAGTTTCTAGTTGCAACAGTTCTTAGATCCTTTCTCTAGCTGAGTGTCTGCTGCTTCTTTTTTCATAAATAGATGCGAAGGCCGAGGTTGCTGAGTGCAGAATGTCGTTCTTGTGAAACGTTTGACCATGTCCACGCTGGCACAGAGGTGCTGAGCTCCGTGGACAATGCACAGCTCATTCTTTCTGAGACATTCTGATTCTCCTGTGTGGGGCTACTGAGGATGCTTTCTCATGTAAATCAAGAGATAGGCCGTTTCTCTCCTGTGGGGGCAAAGAACAAGCAAATCACAAGGTATGTTTGAAGATCTAGGTTGAGGGTAACGTCCCAGGTTTGCTCCTGCTCAGCTTTCTGAGCTTTAGGTCAACAAAACTGGTCCTCTCCAGTGTTCCCAGTATTTCCTGGCAGTGCTGTAGCTTATAGGAGAGATTATCTCCCTCCTGTAAGCTCATTTTTGTATGGTGCATCAAAACAAAAAGCATGGAGAAATCCTGACTGACACGTGTAACTTCAGTCAGGGTACAGGAGGGTCCAAGGGGCGATCCTAAGTGACAAGACCACTCCTGCAGCCCCATTAGTGACTGCTCAGTAACCCTGCAGTCCCATCAGAGTAACTGGGACACAAGGATGCCTCTTCTCCCCTCCTGCATCCCCACTACACCCCAGGCAATTTCCAGCCCAAACCATTTGTCTTCCCTCTCTTTGCTACCCTCATTCCCAAGTCCAGAGCAGCATTAGGAAAAAACAGGGGTATGTTTGCATACCAGTAGAGGTTGGAATGTCCATAGGTGCATTTAACATCATCCCACGATACCTAGAGGAGAAAAACACACAAGAGGAGACTGGTGAAACCTCTTTAGAGATGGTCACATCCTGATACCATCCCAGCAGTTCTCATAGGAGTGCTGTAAGTGGCACTTCCAGGAATTAACAGCTTCCAATAAATGGGTTTCTTGCTTTTACTCTTTGAGGAAAAACAGTTCCTCTTCTGAACGTGTACATTAAACAGATGTAGGGCACATCAAGCAGGGTGCTCAGCAAATGGCTGCTTTTGCAAATCCCAAAGCAGAACCTGAGGCCTTGTTTGGTACAGAAGTGAGATTCACTCTGCCCTCAGCCCAGAGCATCCTGCAGCAGAGGTGCACAAAGCTCTGTCTGCAGCCTCAGTTTCCTTTCCTGCTGCTCTTTAGCTAGCAGTCAGTGAGACAGGATGAGACCTGGAGGAGTGTCCAGGAAGGCACAAAAGAAACGTGGCTTGATCTGCTCACCTGGCAAACCACAGAGTCGTTGAAGCAATACCATTTACCCTCGGTGAGGCTTCGAATGTAGGCACAGTAATGGCCACAGCTGGATGACCCCGAATGAGCAACAACAGCGAAAAGCTCGTACTGCCAGGTAGCCTGCAAAGAGACACACAGAGTCAGTGCAGCAATTCTCATCTGCCATGGACTGTAGAGAAGCAGCAGCCAGGGCAGCAGGGATGTGCATCGTGTAAAGAAAAAGGGAAAAGATCAGACCAGCCTTGAGTATCCTGCCTGTTTTGCTCTTACCCTCAGGGTTTTGCCTGGCAGCTATGGGCTGGCAGCCTCCCTGGAGACCAGAGGGTTGTGAAAAAGAACACAGAGTCCCCAGGCAGGTGCAAAGGAGAGCTCTTTATTGCAAAAACCTGGCCTTTTTAAGCAGTTAGCAGGTTGTCAGTTTACTTCGTTTTAAGGCACGACAAACATAATTCAACCAACCTCCACACACCAGGATGTGAATGTGGATGCTGAAAAGCTTTCAGCAGAGAAATTTTCCAGCTTTCTGCAGTATTCTGTGAGACTGTAACATTTCTCTGAGCTCTGTCTTTCCCATGCAAGCTATTCAAAACAATATTATGGTTTTCTGTAAACTATTCTTTCTGTCTTGCACCTGCAGTTGTTTGTAGGATTGTTCTGATCCTGACTAGAGAAATATTTTGAAATGGCTGTTGTAGAATTTGACCGATCACCCTGGGAGGTGGGTGACCAGAGGTCCAATGACCTTACACCATGCCAGAGCACTAAGGTATAAAAGGGGTGATATATAATTAAATAAAAAAGCCTCTTCTCCCTGCTTCCTGGACCAAATCCGTGTTCCTTCTCTCCCTCCTCGCGATAACAGCGACATGTGAACACCGATGGTCACCCAGCATGTTTTTGTACCCCTAATTCAGCTGTGTCTCTTTCCCACAGCCCTTTTCTACTTAGCCAAAGGAACAGGCCTGAGCCATGGTTTTACAAAGGCAACAAGGCCTTTTATAAGGTTTTACCTCTATGCAACACAGAGGGTTGTGAAAAAGGCAGCAGGACAGCAAAGGAGCAGCAGAGAGGTTCACCAGAGCCAACACTGCAGCGGTGACTTTTGTTGTTGCCACACTTCCCCTTGTTATTTCCCAGTAAGAGGAACAGATCCACAGTGGGGCAGGTCCATCTCAGCTACTTGGCAAAGCTCTTGTGGCCAACACCACCAAAAATACTGCATGGGAACTACCAGGCTCAGAGTTCCCCTGTCTTGGGCAGGTGAGAGCTGCAAAGCCTGGCTTTTGTCCTTAAGGCAGGAAGCTCCACTTTTGGTGCCTTTGGCGATTTAATCTGAGCACAGAATGTTGCCTGAACCAGTTAAAACTGTGGGATGTGAGACAACACCAGGCACAGGTGAAGTTTGAGATACAGATTTTTAAGACAGGCACTTTGAACTGAGACAAAGTGTGACCTCTTAAATTTTTGTGAGACTGGAGCAGAGTGGAGAAGAAAATCTGCCCTTTTTGAGCAGGGCCTTAGGAGCATCTCACCTTTTCACTGTCATCTGCTTGGCACTGATTTTCTGTCAAGATTTCATTGAAATCAAGTTCTTGTGGGAATGGCAGGTAGTGACTGAGCTTGTGTGTGGGAGATAATCTTTCAAAGCAGAAGCGCTTCAGGTGCAAGGTCAGAGTCTGTGGCAGACGGACGAGCTTCATGCTCTGCAAAGCAATAAATAGTGCAGCTGGAAACGAGGGAACAAACCCTGGGGAGGTGGGGTGGAGAGAGCCATTGCCACCCAGGGCATGTAGAACAGAGAGCAGTCGGTGCTCCAGTGAATATTTGCCAGTTCCAGGGGACAGCAGAGGCCAAACCTTTGTGGCCCATCTGCACACGGGGCACATCCACGCAACAGAGCTGTGGTAGCCAAGTTTTCCAGCTTTATTGGGATCAGCACCCAGCCTTGGGTGCCTCAAGGGCTGCTTCATTTCTCATGTGCTTTCCTATGAGGTGGGTAGCACTAGGAAGGTGAGGAGAAGGAAATCAACTTCCTTGTGACCACACAAAGGCTGACAGCTCATTCCTTCCAGTGATGCTGTGATGCTTNAAGACCAAGAAAAGGCATCACCAGCACTGCCTTTGTTGGGATTGCTGCTGCTGCCACAGCTGCCACCAAGACACGGGGATGCCTTGTGGCCTCAGAGGCCACCCAACAGTGACAATGCTGTGGAAAGTCCTCTCCAAGCCTTGGGCTGAGGCAGCATCCCTCATATTCTGCTCTCTTTAATGCACCTGCTCTCCATGGAACAGCTCATCCATCATCTGGCAGAGGCTCATCCTGTAAAAACTGGGGAGAGCAGGGAAGAAAGGAAATCCCTGCACAGTGTCCTACCTCTGTGTGTATGACCAGCTCCAGAGACATATTCTTGTCCACCTCTGGAGCTCCACAGCAGAGCAAAGGCCCACAGTGGGCACCCAACACAAACTAACAGCAGCTTTTCTGCTGGCACAGAAATGCTGCATCCCTCACTGACTCCTGTGAAAACCCATGAAAGTATTGTTTTGTGGCAAGAGCTACATCACCAGCAGGGAACTTCCTAACAGGAGGAAAGATGCCTGTGGTTTGTATCTCCCTGACACTGCTGTGCTGACAAATCTGAGCTACTGGTCTCCTCTTAAACTGATATGGTT
Source organism: Aleadryas rufinucha (assembly GCA_013397815.1). Classification (NCBI taxonomy): domain Eukaryota; kingdom Metazoa; phylum Chordata; class Aves; order Passeriformes; genus Aleadryas; species Aleadryas rufinucha. Next base: position 485,472 of record VZTH01017362.1, on the reverse strand, counting down.
GAGTCCTTTCCCCACCCTCCCCTGTCCTAAAGGGAGTTCTGGGTGTGAGGCATGGGGAAATAATTCTCCAATTACCTGCAGAAAAGTTGTTTTCCTCCCACACTGTTCACAGAAACACATGTTTTGACCAGTCAGCTCTTCTGGATGGAAGAAGTATTGCAGACAGTTCTCCTAAGAAGACAGAGGAGATGTCTTTCAGCTGAATTCCTTCAAGCTGGATTTTTATTTCTACGTTATTTCAGAGGGTCCAAGCAAACAGCAAAGCTACAAGAAGGCGTGTTTTATTCAAAGGACAAAAGACTGCCTAGCAGCCTGAAACAAAAGTACCTCATTTCTCCTGGCTGCTGCTGTGATTGCATTAGTTGGGAGAAAAAAAAAGAGTACCACATATTCCACAGTGAAGGTGTTGATGTGTAAGTGTCTTTTATACCTACTTCAAAGCCTTAGAGGTTTGCAAAGCAGTTCCTTTATGCTGAAACAGTACAAAGTGGTCAGAGAATCAACAATCCACTATATCTGCAGTAACACAGAGCCACCAGCACTGCTGTATCTGGATACCCAACAGCAGCCACTGATTCCCCAGTCACAGGACACTGGGCAAACACAGGGATTCCAAATTATCTAGGGCACCTCTCTGTGGTATCTGAGGTCTCCCAGGTGCACATCACTGTGTAGCTTGAGTTTTTGAGCCTGTTGCAGAGTATTTAATCAACACTTTTTAGAAAAGCGATTCACAGCCTTTATTTTTCAGCCCCCAAAGCAAACAGATTTTTTGCGAACTTTAAAACTCCTCCAAACAAAGAAGAATTGTGAATGAGAAAAGACCACCTCAAAGTCCCAGACACTCTACAGAGACTCTTGTAAGGGTTCTTGATAAGACTCTGGGAGCAGCAGTACTGCAAGAGAAGTACTCTATTCCCACAGTGAATAGAGGGAAATCATCTCCTAAGGAAACAGTGCTGCTGCTAAACTTACCAGAGTCTTCAGCCTGTGAGAATTGGCATCCAACACTGGGAGTGGAAGGGTTAACATGGTGCTGTTGGTCTTTATTTCAGAAGAGCAGCTCTGACAGACCAGATGCTCCTGTATGCAGATCGTGTACAAATCACTCAGCTCTTCAAGCTGGAGGGGTGAAACAAAAGGCCAAAACAAGGTTTATGAAGAAGGCAGCTGAGCTGTTTCCCTGTGGTTGGGAAAGCCCCACAAACGTGGTCACACATTTCAAGCAAGGTTATTGCTTCAGGGTTGGAACCAAGATGTGACAGTGACTTAATGTGGACAGGGTACTTCCCACAATTTAAAGGAGAACAGCTCCTTCCCCTCATTCCCTCACAGAGGGGAAAGACACAGCCTGTAAGATCAGGCAGTTAAATATCTGCTTTGGATTGTTCTTTTTTGCTTGAAACTGCAACAGGAGCCTGTCTTCTGTGTCAATAAAACTGTGACAGTCAGTAAAAGAAGAGTCACTTTTCTCTTCCCAGTCCCATGGGAGGAACTGTTAAATACATAATATACTGTCAGTGACTAATTATAATGAAATGCACGTGGCTGGCTTCAAAGAATGGAAAAGCTGTGTCAAGATACACCAATAAATGCTTACAGAAATTTGGGGGAAAAAATAAACATAACTAAATGCAATGCTGCAAAAAGATCAATCTTTTAGTTATTAATCAGCTCTCCCATTAGAATGGAGATTGGCATGCCCTGAAAGCAGGATGAGCAAAACTTAACTGTGATTCAAAATGTCAAAGCTTATGAAACAAAGATTCTCTGTCCTGTTTGAAAGATGCAATGAAAGAGGGGATAATTTAAAAAAATTAACTTAGGACAATTGTGAATGGGATCCTTCAAGGAGCAGGGGAAACCACACAGGATGAGGGCCAAAGGTTCATTTCAGTGACCATCCTTACCAGCTCTGGCTTTTTCATCTGCTTCTTTAACAAGTTCCAGAGGGTCAGAAAGAGCTGAGCAGCATCGTGCTGCACAAACACTGCACAAACAGAAAACCTCAATCAGTGTCACAAACAGCACCGAGCACAGGTTTCCCACAAATGGCAAAGGGAGATTTATTGTCCCTCCTTAGGTCCAGTCTCTTGTCCCTTGCTCCTCCCTGCAGAGACAGAGCTCAGACTGGGCACAAGCTGCAATTTCTCCATGTGACCTGAGCAGGCAGTGGGAAAAGACAGGAGGGTTTGTACCACCCAGTGCAACAGTCGTGTCCTTGTCACCAAATGCAGGGACAGGAGGACACTCAATACCCACCAGAGGGGGGCTCAGATGGCTCTCTGAGTTGAAGGTTATATTTCATAGCATCATAGAATGGTTTGGGTTGGAAGGAACCTTAAAGATCATCTGGTTCCACTCCCCCACCATGGGCAAAAACACCTTCCACTAGACCAGCAAACACCTTCCAACCTGGCCTTGAACGCTTGCAGGGATGGGGCACCCACAGCTTCCCTGGGCACCCTGTGGCAGTGTCTCACCACTCTCACAGTAAAGAATTTCTTCCCAATTTCTAACCTAAACCTGCTCTCAGTTTCAAGCCATAACTCCCTCGTCCTAACACTTTTATGTCACGTGTCCTGTCATGCCCCTGTGAGCAGTCCCTTTTGAATCCTCCTTAGAAACAATACAGGGAAGATTCTTTATTACTCCACAGACCTGTTTCCCCCATCCCCTCATGCCCCATGAAGGCTAAAATGCTCCTCAATGCTGAGATAGAAGTGGCAGGAGTGCCTATCCATCTGTCTCATGCACCAGGTAGTATAAACCCCTTGATCCCTATCTCTCTTTAACTGGAAGAGAGATGGCTGACTGCAAAGCCACCCAGAGTCAGGGAAGAAATGATGCAAGCAGGGATATTGAGCTTATCTTGTGTTCCTCTTTCATAAAGGTCAGGGCACCCCCCCTTTCAGTGCTCTCCTGTTTGGGCTTTTACATGCTAAAGATAAAGGTATTTGGTTATACCCTGTGTATTTGTACACATAGACAGACCCTTGGCATCCCATTATCACTGGTCACCCATGCATTAAAAACCTCTCTCCTGCAGAACTTTGCCCAGCTGGGAGATTCAGCCTGAAAATTCTTCTCTCTGCCCTTATAAGAAGGAGCAGGAAGGGGACCTGTGCAAACTCATTCTCTGTTCCATACTGTCCCTTTCTTCTAATAAGCAACAGCAGCTATTTCACTATCATAATGCCAGCACAAGACAAATGAAACAATGATCTGGCCTCTCTGCCCTGCACAGCCCTTTCCTCCTGGCCAATATCCATAGCTGAATCTTCCAGCAGTCTGATACTCTTCTAACCCTCTGGATATCAGCAAATACATCCAGCAAGAGGCTTTTTTCCTCTCTTCACAAGTAACACACAGCACTGTGCTCACAGCTGGGAGGCAGCTGCAAAGAGCTCTGTGTCACTGTGTGCCTAACTCCTGACATTTCTGAATTCCTGAAGGAGGTGTTGGAGTCTGCACTGCCTGTAGGTGCTGGATGACGAGCACCCTGGTCTGCAGACAGAGGTGGGCACGAGGCAGGGCTGCTTACATCTCACTCTGTGCTGTAAAAGGCACTGAGCCAGGTCTGTGGGACCAACAGCTTTGCACTTGCCACACTGCATCTTCTCCAAGAGCAGGAGCATTTGGTACGGGACATTGTTCCTCCTCTCTGCACAAGATGATGGCACTGTGATCCTGAAAGGGGAAGAAGCAACACCAGTGGTAATTGAGCTGTACAATGGAGAAATATCAGACATCACACGTGAAGGAGCACAGGTCAATAGCAGAGGCAGCAGCTCAAGAGGAACCAGAATGGGTATATTTTCAGCAAAAGATGGAAAAAGGGGAAGCAGTCACCTGCACTAGCTCGTCCCACAGTGCAGGCTGATAGTTCAAAAGCAAAAGGCCAAAATTTTAAGTTGGCTTGTTCCTGAATAAGGGACAAGTCAAGCAGGACCCCAAGTGTTTTCTGGCCTCTAGAAACAACATAATTTACAGACAATTTCAGAGCTCTTCTTGCCTCCTACCCGTTGATGTCCTCATTCTCAACATGCCCTCAAAATTCCACGGGCATGTATATCATAATGCTTGTATTTCAACTATATGCCAATAGAACCTCTTAATTCTCCCTATTTTGGATTTAAATCCAAAACAGGCAGAGGAATGTCCTCTGCACTTTGGGTATCAACAGTAGCCCACAGGTTTTCCTAAGTCTTTCTTCAAATAAGCATGGTAACCTACAGCCTACATTATTTAGCTCTGCCCATTTATGACACTTGTTGTCTCTGCATGTCTGTAATTTGTCTTCTTTCTCCTCTGCACAGTAGTGAACACGTAAGGAAGGACTGAACAGGAATGATCCACTCAGATGGTTAAAGCTGCAGTGAACTGAGTAAGTTGAAAACAAATCAAACCAGTTATTAGTGTGGTCAGTAGGGAGAGAGAAGCCCAAAACCTCCTCAAAAGCATGCAGGGACAACAGCCAAGCAAAACAAAGTAATGCTATGTATTCATGATCTGCAACAAGACTCTTCTCTATCAGGGGCTGGCCAGGGCAATCAGGGCCCAGAGGCCAGGGATTGCAGAATGTTTATGTTTACATGCTTGAAGTGACAAAATTAATAGTGGATATGGCTACACGTGACACATCCTTTATTATAACAGCCTGTGAGTAAACCTGGACTAAAATTACATCCTGTTATGGAAAGGAGAGATACAAGCCATAAAGGCTCAGTTCAGGACGTGAATCAGAGGTGACTAACAAGTCAGAAACACTGCAGCTTCTCCCTTTGCAGGGCCTGGTCTGTGTATGACAGACACAACAAGGCAGAGACCTCGCCGAGGGACCAAAAGCATCCCGAGAGCACCTCGGTGATCCAAGCCTTCGAATGCACATCCCATATGGAGAAGGAGTGGAGACAACAGAGCAGGCATGGAAATATCCCAGGTAGCTCAAAGAGGTGGTACCTTCGAAGTATCCCTGTGAAGTGTATGTTCATGAGGAACACTTGGAGCACAGAGTTCAGACAGCAGCTCTGTCCAAGGTTGTACAGTCCGATAGCTTCTGTGGGGCACAAAAAGAGGAAGTGAGGCCTGGGGATAGGTACGAGAAAAGAAAGTGAAAATTCTCTGCAAGTGGCAAACTCTTCTTGCCCATATTCAGTCACTCAGTGTATAGGCCCAGCACCTTGGTCAGACCTGACAAAGTGTTCAACCTATTCTGCTGCTGCTCAAGCAGATTACATTGGGTTTTGTTCGGCAACTGACAGGAAAAATCCAAGTAAGCCTGGCTCATGATGCTCAGATTTCTCCCAGTTCCTCTATTTTCAGTACTCTCATAACACACCTAAACATAAAACAGAACAACAGGAGGCAAAGGCTGCCTGTATGAGGAGAATAACTAGGTCCCAGTCCATGGTTTAGCAAATCCAGCAGTGCTGGCTGTGTTTGGAAAGAGACAGAGCCAGCAACTAGACTTTTTTGGCTGCAATGGCCAATCTGAGGACTTACATAGGGAAAAAGCTCTGAGATCTTCATGTAATCCATTCTCCAAAAACTCAACATGGTTACTTGGCAAGGCAAAATGAGAATCATCTGTGTATTTCTCAGTGAAGAGGTAAGGAGTAGGAGAAAATAAAGCCTATGGACAGAGAATGGAACAGCAGGCACTAGAAATAGAAAATATGAGAGCAAAGAATAGGCAAAACATTATTACCATTTTTTAAGTCTGCCACACCAAAGACTGATGTCAACCTCTGGTTTTTGGCCTTCACCTCTTTGGTTTCCTCTTTATTATTTTGTACTTCAGTTTGTGCCTCCATGGTCTCACTTAGTGCCAGCTCTGGTTTCTTGCTTCTTTCTTGATGTCCACTTCTTTGTCCCATCAACAATATCGTACAAGGACAGAAGGACTGCAGAGACACAGAAAGATCAGAAAGAGTGGGATCATCCAGAAACAGAGGAGTTGTCCAAGAAATTTTCATTTTGAAAAAGGTGAAATTATAAAATCATTGAATGGTTTGGGTTGGAAAAGAACTTTAAAGATCATCTAGTTCCAACCCCCCCGCTGCCATGGGCAGGGATGCCACTCACTAGATCAGGTTGCTGAGGGCCCCATCCAGCCTGGCCTGGAATATCAATAAAAGCAGTAAGATTACTGCAACAGCATTTTGGGATATTTGAATTAACATGGGATATTTGAATTAACATGGAATATTTGAATTAACATGAGTGTTGAGGTGTGCAGGGCATCGCTAAGGGAACAGAAAGGGAGTCTGACAACAATTGCTCATCCTGTCTGCCTCTTGTGGTTAAATAAATAAACGAGCCCTCAGTTCCACAGAAACAGCTCCATCTAACCAGGGAACTCCACATATCCCTGTTGGAAAAGATTTGGTAAATAAGATGATTGAAATGGCCCAAAAGCAGATGGTGCAAAACTCCTCTGTGTAGAAAAAGCAATGTTTTATCACACAAAGCAGCCCAAGTATTCAAAAGGCCAAGTTTCATCTTCTCTGCTGCCCAGATAAGCACGTTTGGTTTCTGTACTGGGCTCCCTGCATTGGTTTTGAGTGCCTGAGTCACAGCACTGCTGTGGCAGTTTGGACTGTAATTAAAGACATTTAAGCACTGACATATCAGTTTCTTTTTCTGTTCCTCCAAGTGATCACAGGCAAAGAAACTGGTTATGCAAGAGAACCATTATAATGCCTTGATTTTTAAAGGAGTATTCAACAGACCATTATTCTGACAGCCTCCTGCGACTCAGCTACCAAAGCAAAATAAAAAATACATTAACAAAACAATACAGTAAAAGTTCAAATGGGACTACATAAAAATGAAACTTTCTAACAGTCCACATGCAGACAGAATCAGAAAGCAGTGGATATTCACGGGGAAGGGGGGGTTGTGGAGACCCAAAATCAATGCTCAGAAATTATTATTCTACAAACATTAAACAGCATCTAAAAATCAACCTAAGGCCAAGCACTGAAAGAATGAAGAAAAGCTACTAAGAAAGGAAAATAAGCAAAATCCTGGTTCTGCCTTTCATAAAAAAAAAGAAAACCTTTGCTTTAAAAGCATGTTTTTGGTTTAACTGTGCCCAATAGTATCAAATATCAAAGTTAATGAAGATTCAGGCAGAGAAGCTAGAAATTGATTTTTTCCCCAATTATTACCTTTAAGCTTAAGTATACTTATTCCCAACTGTACTTTTGATTGTTTGCTGTTGAAGATTACTTTTGATCTCCGAGTGTCACACACTAAGATCCACTAAATATTGTCGAATTTGCTGAGTTTTATTTGAAGAAAAAAACCCAAAACTCTGACATTCAAAGACAGATTTGAGAACATTGCTTTTTTTACTTAAACCTAGTAATTAGAACAGCTCTGCAGGAAAAGAGAAATTTAATCTGATTTCTCCCTTGTCAAAACAGAACCTGAACACACACTGCCTGTTTTCCTGGAAATGATTTAACGGCGCATTCAGGTCTCTGAAAGTCGAGCTGGAGTGGGAGCCCGTCTCTGGCTGGTGGGTTTAGCTGGTGTAGGATCAGCCAGAAGGTAAGGGATGCTCACAGGCAGTGGGGATGTCGAAAGAGACAGAAAGGAGAGGGACAGGCAGAGCAGAGGTAGCTAAATAACAGCTAAGGGATGTACTGGGGATAAAGCAAACCTGCAAGACACACGTTTTGTCAGGTAAGGGAGGATTAAGAGTGGGATTAAAGATCGAGCACAGGGCTAAATGGCTTTGGGTGACTTGAGGAAAAGGTAGAAAGATCTTAGGGATCTCAGGGCAGGAAGGTGCAGGGGGATACAGGAGGATTTGTGTCTCTGGTTCTATGAAATTCTCTCCCAGTCACCACTGTCAGGAATCCTGTTGTGGGAGCAGGGACACAAACAGAACTTCCCAACCCTTGGAACTGCCTCGTTTGGCTATCAGAAATACAACCCTCCTAAGATTTGCACTTGACCTCCTTTTCCCTGCACAGGTATATCAAACAAGCGGTGAGTGAGCCAAGGAACCGAGGAGCAGGCTCTCCTCCTGCCCCCCACTTCTCCTCTCTCCCTGGAGGACCAGCATCTCGGTTTCATGTCAGGGCAGGACTCGGTACCTCAGCGCACATGGCTTGGCCAAGCCAAGCGACTGCACCAGCACTGGGCAGAGAACAGGGAGCAGTGTTCCCTCCTCGTACCCTCCACCCCACAACCATCTACCCTCACACTCCCTCAGCCAGCCCAGCATCCTCCCTCTCACCCCAACCTGCTCCACTCTCCATCTGCCTTCCCAAGGGCTTCTCATGACAAACCCCCAGTTGTCTCTTCACACCCCGTACCCGAGGGAGGGCTCCCACCTCTGGCTCTTGTCATCCCTTCCCTGTCAGCTCCTTTCCCGTCATGGGAATTTTGGGGTGCAGACGGTGCTTGGGTGGGTCGTGGGCTGCAGATGGGGAGGTCAGGGTGGATGGGGCTCTGAGCAGTCTGTTCTAGTGGAAGGTGTCCCTGCCCTCAGCAGGGGGGTTGGAACTCGATGATCTTCAAGGTCCCTTCCAACCCAAACCATTCTATGTTTCTGTGGTCCCTCTGAGGTGCTCCTCGAAGGGCTCCAGCAGGGACTCAGTGTGACGACCCACCCTTAAAGGGAAGGCAGCGTCTAAGAGCGCATCACCTCCACACTTCTCTGGGATGCGACTGAAAGGAGACTTCCCACTTAGCTGCCAAACTCCTCTCCGTTATTTCCCTCTCTTTCCATTTCCTTCCCTCCTGACACACGGTGCCTGTGGCATCCAATCTCACACATCAGCAAAAAGGCTTCTTACCAAAAAAATTCTTATGAAAAGTTTCTTACCAAAAAAATTCTTACCAAAAGATTCTTACCAAAAAAATTCTTACCAATTCCAGCAGCGCTTCGGGCTGGACCTCACGCTCCCAGCGCACCTGCTGACGAGGGGCAGCGGGGGCTCGCACACCGCATCTGCCCGCGCCGGAGCGGTGCGGGGGAGCCGCTCATCAGCGGGGAGAAGGAGGGCAGCGGGAGCCGGGAGGGCAGCGGGAGCAGGGAGTGCAGCAGGAGCAGGGAGTGCAGAAGGAGCAGCTCAGCCACGGGGAGAAGGAAGGCAGCGGGACTCGGGAGGGCAGCAGGAGCAGGGAGTGCGGCAGGAGGAGCTCAGCCGCGGGGAGAAGGAAGGCAGCGGAACTCGGGAGTGCGGCAGGAGCAGGGAGTGCGGCAGGAGCAGGTCAGCCGCGGGGAGAAGGAAGGCAGCGGGACTCGGGAGGGCAGCGGAACTCGGGAGTGTGGCAGGAGCAGCTGAGCAGCGGGACTCGGGAGGGCAGCGGGCGGAGCGGGGCGGCCCCACACGTCAGGCAGCGGCAGCGCCCGCCCCGCCGCGCAGTTTTCATTTCCCGCTCGGCCGGGAGCAGGCACAGAAAGTGAAACTCGGAGCCGCCCTGCGCCGCCTCATCCCGGCACGGAGCGGGCTGGGAGAAAGGGGCCGAGGGGTGTTCACTGCGCGTTCTTTGTCCTCTAATACAGATCACTTCTGGAGGAGGCATTACGAGTCTAAACTGCCCCCACACAGTTCGTGTGCCAGCACAGGTGAGGACAGCAGGCACTCCCAGCCCTGTGTCAGGTACCTCTGGGCAGCCCTCAGAGCCACGGGAAGGACAGAGCACAGGAGGCTTTCAGAGGGCTTGTCTGGAGCTCATCAGAGCTTTCCTTGTGGAGAGGTTCCAGGTGCATACCCCCTGGGCAGGTAATGGGGAACCTGCTCACACTGCCTGGCTCTGTCAGAACTCGCCAGTTCTCAGCAGCCCGAGGTCTTCAGCCGAGGCAGCAGGGACAGTGAAAACGGTCCTGAATCGTCACAGGGAGGGGTGTGGACACCTGTAGGGACTTGCGAGCAGAAGGGCACAAATGACTCAGCGTCCTGGCTGTGACTGTGGCAGAGGCTCTCAGCAATAGTTTAAATTTAGTGATGTTCCCGTCCTATTGCTGGCTTGTGTGGCGACTGCCTGATAGCAGGGAGGAAGGGAGAGAGAAGAACCTCTAAGCCATAAATCGCCTAGAGACAGTGAAACCACCTGAGCAAAGTGCAGAAGGACACCGGAGGTTAAACAGGAACTCGATCTGCCAGGTGCGAGTTAGTGAAGCAGCGTGCAGCTGAAACAGCTTTTGGTAATGACCCCTGTGAGAGCCCGGGCTCTCAGTTAGGAGGAGTATTACGTCTTAAGAATATTTTAAGCTTTGCCTGCAGAACTCAGTCATGACACACCACTTCCAAAGCAGGCAGCAGGCAGAAATCCGAGCCCAGAAAATGGACTCAGATGAAGAGATGGCTGAAACTGAAAGGTGCCGTGTTTGGGGCGCCGAAACACACTGCCTGCCGAGCGCCACGGTGTAGCGTCGCTTTGACAAAAGCTGCTGGCTCCTGATAATTGCCACGGCACTTCTAACGTCCAAAGAGCTCCAAAAAGTGCATTGGCTGCTTCAAGAGCAGGGCTCCTGATTCCTGAGTGTCCTTGCAAATAAAATAAATCGTAATGTTGGTGGTCAGGACGAGATCTAAAAAGCCTTCAGGAAGTTAAGAAACCCACACCCTGCGTTAGGGCCCCTCAGCCGAGGTGAATTCCTTAATGGGTGTGAATGAGGTGTGAATGTCGCAGAACTTCGGAGAGGAGTTTTCACAACTGGGTCATTGTGTAAGGGAGGCACGACAAGGGCTTATCCCGCCTCGAGGGATTCGCCTCTTATCAGCCCCTTCCTTTATCTAGAAACCCAGTGCGTAGCCTCGGGTGTGCACGCCCTTCGGCACCTGAGAGGCCGCTCCGTGCCTCGCTCGAACAGCGATTGTTCGAGCCCTGAGCACCACCAGTCCGGTCTCTTACAGCACCGGGGCGGTTCCGGTGACGGTCGAGTGTTTGAGTCGTTAATCGCCAGCAGAGCGGCCATTCACAGCGCACACTGCTGGAGCAATTTGGTTTTCTCCGTTTAGGAATATGGGTTTGGCTGTACATCTCTGGTTCATGGCTCTGCTGTACATCTCTGTAAAAAAGGCTGGCATTAAACCCCAAATTTAAACCCAATCCCATTCCGTATTCCGGGAAAAATCCAGTCCGGGTTTTCCCCCCATTCCGTACTGCCGAAAAAATCCAGTCCGGGTTTTCCCCCATTCCGTATTCCGGGAAAAATCCAGTCCGGGTTTTCCCCCATTCCGTATTCCGGGAAAAATCCAGTCCGGGTTTTCCCCCATTCC